>JAOTQR010083513.1:0-37779 GCA_025774065.1 Solanum ossicruentum
TAGCAAAATTATCACAAAAAGTGATGATGGGAAGCAACTAAGAATGGATGCAAATGAAAGATTGGAAAGCAGATCAATGGAAGGGGGGAACAAGATCATAAAGGGGAAAGAGAGAAACTATATGGAAGGAAAGGGACACTCATTTTCCATTAATATGTGGAAAAGAATTTGTACAACATTCTCCTATTACATCTAAAAATAGAGAACAACATATTTTACTTGATCACTGTTTCATGGAAGAGGCAGCACGTGATGTTCAAGGAAGAGACGAAGAAGAGGATGATGACATGGAAAACAACATAGAACGTATAAGCATAGCAATACCTTGAAAATAAAGCTAAGAAGGTAAGAAAAATCCTTTCATTACAAGTTCACACTAGTAGGACTAAAGGCAAAATCGCAACTATTAATCAATTAATACAAAACTATTTCTGAAACGACCCCAAAAAAGAAGTACCCAAAAATATGCCTCGGAATGCTTGAAATTTTGATTTCCATATATCCAAAAATTCATTAGTTATTTCAAAATTTTGACTTCATATTTGTGATCAGGGGGCCAAAATTAGGTGAAAGGGGTCTAACATCAATTTAAGAGCGAAAGAATAGCAATTATCAATTTTTAAGGGATGATTTCTAGTGAGTTGTTCGTGATACCTTTGCGATGTGCCTTCTGCACACTTTAGTATAAATTCCTCTCTGCATCCTCTCTGTGACACGAACATGTGTTTTTTCCTGGCAGTTTTTTCCTGTGCAGTCTAAAATATTCTAAGTGTTGGGCCCAAGTTTCCCAAACATGTTTTTATCTATACTTAGTCAAATTTTACCCTTATATCATCCTAAACATTTCCCAATACTCCCCAAAGCACTCAGCCATATTTATACTCCAAATTTCATGACTCAAAATTCTCATCCGGATTTAAGGATTCTCTTCAAGCTTCAAGCCTCCATCTTCAACCTTCTACAAGGACTTCTCCAAAGCTAAGGTATGTGGTTGAACCATTGGATCCTTTCACCCATGATGCCTAAGCCTCCTTTTTACTAATATTGCATGATTTAAAGTTGATTTTAGATGTGGGCCTTGTGTATTAAGAAATTTACTACACTGTGATTTTAGTTCATAAAAGTATGGTTCTTTTAGCATGTTTTGAGTTCTAAATCTTGGACCTAATGTATGATTTGATGTGGAGTTTTGATGTGAATATCTTAGGGGTATTGCAATATGATGATTGATGGTTTTATAACAGATTTTCTTTCATGATTTTATCTCTAAATTGCATGGTCTTTTACCCCCATTACACACCCCTAAGTGTTTGATAAAATGTTCGGCTACGATTTTTGAGGAATTGAAGGTCCATAGCATGAGTGATAATGTGAATAATGTTATGATAATGAAAAGTGCTTATGTATATGATATGATTGATGTTATAATGATGAAGTGAGCTTATGCATACATTGAACTCTATATAAAGTGTTGCATTACACCATGCCCGATCCGGGGGGACAAGAGCACGGATAATCAAGGGAAGGGTTAGTACTTCTCCACCTACTGATGAGGCAACATCATCACTAACCGAGATGGGGGTTTATACTCATCAACCGAGATGAGGTTTTGTACTCATCGACCTAGGTGATGGGTGGAATTATCACCAATCGAGATGAGGGTTAGTACTCATCCACCTAAGTGATGGAACGACATCATCCCTAACCCCAAGGGGTTTATACCTTGGAAATCTAACTTGGTCTATTTTTCACATATGATACCTTATATGAGCATGGGTTACTTAAGCATGCTTTACTTATACATTGGTCATACATGTCATATTGCTATATTATGCCTATTTCCTATTATTATGCATGTTGATCATGAAGCCTATCTCTTGTGGCATTGCCTCCCACATACTTAGTACATTCAAATATAGTAATGTATACTCTTGCTAACATGATATCACTGTTTAGGAACCAGTGCTGAAGTTGATCATCCTCCTCCTCCACGTGGTTAGACGGTGCTATTCTAAGCTTGTTGGTGAGTTCTATACTTCGGGGACCTCAGTTTATGTTCTTTCTCTTGATTTGTAATGAGACACTTTCTTATGTTCTATTGACTATGAGGGTGAGCCCGGTAACTTTATCTTGGCTCCCTCTCTATCTATGTATTAGAGGTGCTTATTGGATATGTTATGTATTTATGTATGAGACTTGACTCATGACTATTGATTATGACATTTATGCAACCTTTTCCCTAAGCCACATTGTTCGTATTCTTAATCTATTTTTCTTTTATATGCTTCCGCGACTAAGGATGTGCATTGACAAGTTAAGATGCTTCTTTGGGGTTACTTCGGGTTCCCATTTGCCATATCACGTCTAAGTCCTAGGATTGGGTCATGACAAACAAGGCATCACGACACTAGGTTGATATATCCTCAGAGTCCAACACACCGCGTCGCTTAGAGTCCTATTCATGGTTGTGAAGCGCGCCATGACTATGAGTGGGAGGCTTTGAGACATTTTAGGAAATGTTTCCCTTCTTCATGTTCTAAGGTGTGCTGTAGTGTTGTGATAAGTTGCCCTCCCCCCCAAACTATTATTCTTTGCTATGCTAGACCATGCCAAATATTAGAGGAAGACGTGCCCAAACTCCTAAGAAGCAACCTACCAATGGTGAGTTTCTGTATGCTCTTACTATGCTTGCCTAAGTGGTGGCCAACCAAGTGTAACAAGGAGGCCAAGTGTCTCACGCTACTACCCTGGGAGCTAGGGTAAGAGATTTCATGAGGATGAATACTCTAAAGGTGGATGAAAATCCATAAGAGATTATCGATAAGGTCTACAAAATCTTGTCTATCATGGGTATTGGGCCAAATGAGAAGGCGGAGTTGGCAGTCCAACTCAAAGAGGTAGCCAAAATTTAGTATGATCAATGGAAGGATGAAAAAGGCAATAGCTATGTGGTGCTTTGGGAGGAATTAAAATTGGCCTTCCTTAATCGATTCTTCCCTCTTGAGCTTAGGGAAGAAAAGTTGGTTGAGTTTATGAACTTGAAACAAGGTGGTATAAGTGTGAAGGTACATGCCCTCAAATTTAGTCAACTTTCAAAGTATGCTTCTTACTTGGTGGTCGACTCTAGGTTAAGGATGAATAAGTTTGCTATGGGGGTTTCTGACTTGGTGAATGAGGAATGTCGGTCTGCCTTGCTTATTGGTGACATGGACTTGTCTTAATTGATAACATATCTGAGAAAATGGAAGAAGTGAAGTTGAGAAAAAGAAGGGGTCACGAGGCCAAAAGGGCCTGTTTTGAGGGAAAGTTCCACAAGGGTGTTAGACTTCCACAAGGCCAAAGTCCTCCTTATGCTACAAATAGGGAGTTTGCCAATGACTTCCCAAGATCTCAAGGTAATGCTGGTTTGGCTTCTAATGATGTGTTTCCTAGATTTTGGAAGAGTCATAATGGCCCGTGTTTGAAGGATACTAGTGCATGCTATGGTTGTGGGGAGCTTGGTCACAAGAAAATGGATTGTCCAAGCAACCGTGGCAAGGTTTGGGGTGCAAATACGGTCCTATTAGGTAGAGGTGGTGCCCCAAGACACAACCAGTTTTATGCTTGATATGGGAGGTAAAAGGTTGGTGAGGTCTTTGATGTTGTTATCGGTATGTTGAAAATCTTTGATCTTGATGTATATGCTTTGATTGATACACGTGCCACACTTTCCTTTTTTACCCCCTTTGTTGCTAAAAAGTTCCATATTGAGTCAGAGTTGTTGCATAAGTCATATGAAGTGTTTACTACTATTGGTTCATCTATTGTTGCTAGGAGGGTGTATAAAAATTATTCGATTTGCATCTTACATAAATTCCTACGTTGTGATCTTGTTGAATTAGACATGGTTGATTTTGATGTTATTCTTGGGTTGGATTGCTTACATGACTACTATGCTGCTATTGATTTTAGAACCCATAGGGTCAAGTTTCAATTCCTAAATGAACCCGTCCTTGCATGGGAAAGTCATGATGTGGTAGTAAGGGGTAGGTTCATCTCATGCATTAAAGCCCATATGTTGATTTCCAAGGGGTGCTTGTATCATCATGTGAGGGTTAAAGATATATAGTCCAAAGACCCTTCCATTGAGTCGGTTCCGATTGTAAGTGAGTTTCTTGATATTTTCCCAAATGACCTTCCTGGTGTCCCTCCCGAAAGGGAGATATATTTTGGCATAGATATCCTTTCTGACACTCATCCTATCTCCATTCCTCCTTACTGTATAGCCCCGATAGAGTTGAAGGAGTTAAACGAACAATTGAAAGATTTGATGGAAAAGGGATTTATTAGACCTAGCCAATCCCCCTTGGGCACACCGATGTTGTTTGTGAAGAAGAAAGATGGGTCATTTAGGATGTGCATTGACTACTGGCAAATCAATAGGGTCACTATAAAGAATATATATTCTCTTCCAAGAATTGATGACTTGTTTGACCAATTCCAAGGGACTAGCTTTTTCTCTAAGATTGATCTTCTATTGGGGTACCATCAAGTGAGCGTGAGGGAGTGTGATATTCCCAAGATGGCCTTCTGGACCAGATATGGGCACTACGAATTTGTGGTGATGTCCTTTGGGTTGACCTATGCACCAGCCATCTTCATGGACCTAATGAATAGGGTCTTCAAACCCTACCTCAATTCCTTTGTTATGTTCTTCATTAATGATATTTTGATCTATTCGCATAGTAGAGAAACACATATGGGGCCATTTGAGGGGTGTGTTGCAAAGATTGGGGGAGGAGAGGTTGTATGCTCAATATGACAAGTGTGAGTTTTGGTTGGGGGAGGTTGCATTCTTGGGCCATGTGGTGTCGGGGGATGGCACTAAAGTGGATCCTAAGAAGATTGATGTGATTAGAAATTGGCCTTTACCATTGACCCCATCAAATATTAGGAGTTGCTTTGGCTTTGCGGGTTAATATAGAAGGTTTGTGAAAGGGTTCTCGTCCTTTGCCTCTCCTATGAAAAAATTTACTTAAAGAAGGCGATGTTTGTATGGACTAATGAATGTTCTAAAAGCTTCCAAACATCTAGTGCCCGCTCCTATATTGTCATTACCGGATGGGCTTGAGGGTTTTATGGTGTATTGTGATGAATATCGAGTGGTTTTGGGTTGTGTTCTAATGCAAAATGGTATCTTCATAGCCTATGCTTCTAGGCAACTCAAGGTCCATGAAAAGAACTACCCTACCCATGATCTTGAATCAACCATCGTGGTGTTTGCACTAAAGATTTGGTGACATTATTTGTATGGGTGCATGTCGATGTCTTCACCGATCATAAGATCCTTCAATATGTCTACACACAAAAAGATCTTAACTTGAGACAAAGAAGGTGGCTAGAACTCCTTAAGGACTATGACATGGGTGCGCATTACCATCTGGGTAAGGCAAATGTTGTGGCGGATGTTTTGAGTCGGTTGTCCATGGGTAGCCTAACTCATATGGATGGTGGAGAAAGGGAGATGGCTAGGGAGGTGCATAGATTGGCAAGATTGGGGGTGAGGTTGGAAAATGTGGGTAATGGTATTGTTGTTGTTGATGATTCTAAATCTTCTTTGGTTGATGAAGTGATAGCAAAATAAGATCTATACTCCTCCTTGCTTGAATCAAAGGCCTTAGTGAAAGAGGGCAAAATAGAGCTTTTCTCCCAAGGGAGAGATGAGGCCCTTAGATACCAAGGTAGGTTGTGTGTTCCATGCATTGATGGTTTGAGGGAGAGAATTCTTGATGAGGCCCGTAACTCTTCTTATTCTATCCCTAGTTCCACCAAAAGGTATAGAGACTAGAGGGATGTGTATTTGTGGGGAAGCATGAAAAGGGACATTGCCAAATTTGTTTTCGATTGTCATAGTTGTCAACAAGTCACTGTCGAACATCAAAGGCCGGGTGACCTAACACAAGACATAGAGATTCCTATTTGGAAGTGAGAGGTGATAAACATGGATTTTGTAGTTGGGTTTCCCCATATTAGGAAGGGTTTTGATTCCATATGGGTGGTAGTTTATAGGATGATGCAGTTGGCTCACCTTCTACCGGTCAAGACTACATATGGGGCTGAAGAGTATGCAAGGTTGTAAATCCATGAGTTATAAGGTTACATGGGGTTCCTTTTTCCATCATATCTGACCGGGGTGCAAAATTCACTTCACACTTTTGGAGGTCATTTTAAAGTGGTATTGGTACCAAAGTTCACCTTAGTACAGCCTTCCACCCTTAAACAGATGGCCAAGCCGAAAGGATAATTCAAACACTTGAGGACATGCTTAGGGCTTATGTCTTGGAGCTGAAGGGTATTTGGGATGTCCATCTTCCATTGATTGAGTTTGCGTACAATAATAGCTATCACTCTAGCATCGGTATGGCTCCTTTTGAGGATCTTTATTGAAGATGTTGTAGATCATCGGTGGATTGGTTTGAAGTTGGAGAGGTGGTTGTATTGGGGCTAGATCTGGTTATGGAGGCTCTTGAGAAGGTTAAGATAATTAGGAAAAGGTTGAGGACAACCCAAAGTCCTCCAAAATCCTATGCCGATGTGAGAAGAAGAGACCTAGAATTCCAAGTGGGTAATTGGGTTTATTTGAAGGTTTCTCCAATGAAAGGTGTAGTCTATTTTGGTAAAAAGGGTAAGTTGATCCAAGATATGTTAGTACTTATGAGGTGATTAAGAGGGTTTGCAAGGTTGCTTATGAGTTGAAGTTGCCTAGTGAAATGAATTTGGTTCATCCGGTGTTCCATGTCTCTATGTTGAGAAAATGTGTTGGTGATCCTAATGCCATTGTGCCTCTTGATAATGTGGGTGTTGTTGCAGTTAACTCTGCTTATGAGATGTTACAGTTCATATCTTTGATAGGCAAGTGAAGAGATTCGGGAACAAAGAGGTGGCATTCGTTAAGGTCCTTTGGAGGAACCAACAATTCAAAAGTGCTACTTGGGAGGCCAAAACGGACATGCAAAAGAAGTATACTTATCTTTCCACTTTACTCAAGTCTAAGGTACTATTCCTAAGTCCCATATGTGACTTCAAGTCTTACATTTCACCCCCTATATCATTAATATGCATTAATGTTTATGTTGGAAAACTTATGATGATTTTACACTTATGTTGAGAATTTGAAAATAGTGTTTTACATGTTATGTTGCATTCTTGTTGGGGATGATTTGCTCGTGATCGTTGTTGTCTTATGCGTCTCTTTTACATACGGGGACGAATGTTCCCAAGGGGGAGATATTGAAATGACCCTAAAAAATAGGTTCCCAAAAATTAATGGGCCTCGGAATGCCCAAAATTTTGATTTCCATATATCTAACAATCCATTCGTTATGTCAAATATCTGACTTCATATTTGTGATTAATGGGTCAAAATTTAGGTGAAAAGGGGTCTAACCTCGATTTAATAGCGAAAGAATAGCAATTATAAATTTTCAAGGGACCATTTCCAGTGAGCTATTCGTGATGCCTTCTCGACGTACCTTGGGCACGCTTTAGTATAAATTCCTATCCGTGACACGGAGATGTGTTTTTCACCTAACACTGTTTTCCTGTGCAGTCTAATATATTCTAAATGTCAGGTCCCAAGTTTTCCAAATGTGTTTTTATCTATACTTTATCAAATTTCACCTTTATATCATCCTAAACATTTCCCAATACTCCCAAAAACACTTAGTCATATTTACACTCCAAATTTCAAGACTCAAAACCCTCATCCAGATTTAAGGATTCTCTTCAAGCTTCAATCCTCCATCTTCAACCTTCACCAAGGACTTCTCCAAATCTAAGGTATGTGGTGTTGAACCATTGGGGCCTTTTGCCCATGGTGCCTTAGCCTATTTTTTACTAATATTGCATGATTTAAAGTTCATTTTACATGTAGGTCTTGTGTATTAAGGAATTTACTGCACAATGATTTTAGTTCATGAATGTATTGTTGTTTTAGCATATTTTGAGCTCTAAATCTTGTATCCAATGTCGGATTTTATATGGGGTTTTGATGTGAATGTCTTTCTGGTGTTGCAAGGTGTTGATTGACGATTTTACAACAAATTTTCTTGCTTCATTTCATCTTTGAATAGTATAGTTGTTTACCCTTATTACAGCTCCCAAGTGTTTGATAAAATATCCGACTACGGTTTCTTAAGGAATTAAAAGTCCAAAGCATGAGTTATGATATGAATAATGTTATGATGATAAAAAGAGCTTATGTATGTGATATGATTGGTGTTATAATGATAAGTGAGCTTATGCATATGATGAACTCTACATAAATTATTACGTTAGACCATGCCCGATCCGTGGCTAATAGAGCTTAGATAACTTAGGGAATGGTTAGTACTTCTCCACCTAGTGATGCGCAGAATCATCACTAATCGAGATGGGGGTTTATGCTCATCAACTGAGATGAGGGGTCGTACTCATCGACCTAGGTGATGGGGCGACATTGTCACCAGCTGAGATGAGGGTTAGTACTCATCCACCGAAGTGATGGGACGACATCATCACTAACCCCAAGGGGTTTATCACTTGGAAATTTAGCTTCGTATATTCTTCACATATGATATCTTATATGAGCATGGGTTACTTAAGCATGCTTTACTTATATATTGATGGTACATGTCATATTGCTATATTATGCCTATTGCCTATTGTTATGCATGTTGATTATGAAGCCTATCTCTTGTTGCATGGAATCCCACATACTTAGTACATTCAAACATACTAACGCATACTCTTGCCTACATGATATCACCATATAGGGACCGATGCTCAAGTTGATTATCCTACACCTCCACATAGTTAGTCAGTGTTATTCCAAGCTTGTTGGTGAGTCTTCCACTTCGGGGACATTGGTTTATGTTCTTTCCCTTGATTTGTAATGAGACACTTTCTTATGTTCTATTGACTATGAGGGTGAGCTTTGTAGCTTTGTCTTGGCCCCGCCTCTATCTATGTATTAGAGTTGCTTGTTGGACATGTTATGTATTTATGTGTTAGCCTTGACTTTTGACTCTTGATTATGACGTTTATGCAAGCTTTTCCCGTTGCCCCATTCTTCCTATTCTTAATCTATATGTCTTTTATATGCTTCCATGACCAAGGATGTATAATGACAAGTTAAGAGACTTGTTTGGGATTCCTTCGATTTACCCATTCGCCGTGTCACGTCTAAGTGCTAGGCATGGATCGTGATAATTTTTTGGGAATATTGCATCAATTAGTAGTCAATATTCATTTCAGAGAGTAATTAATGTAAATAGTGAACATCATTATTCTTTTATTGCTTTGATGGAACCTTTCATAGATCAAGTAGAGCTTGATCAGTACGAAGGGAAACTTGGAATGAGTCATGCTTTGGTGAATTCCTCAACAAAGATATAGATTTTCCGGGGGGTTCAATGGGAAGGGTAATTGATTATTTATTCATCAGAAAAAATCTCTATGATGTTCAACAAAGGTAATCAACTTTGTCTTGTTATGTCAGTATATGCAAGATGTAATTCCTATTTGAAAAATTAGAGTTATAGGAGCAGCTACAAGAAGTGGAAGATGGGAATCTTATTCCTTAGATAGTAGGAGAGTACTTCGATTTTGTTTTAAATGAAAATGAAAATCTAGGGGCCGGAATTTAATCTACATGAGGCAGTATATTTTGTAGGAAGTATAAGTAATTGTGCTCAGAGAGGAGTTAAAAGCATGGGAAATAAATTTACTTGGTGTAATGGAAGATTTGAACGACAATGTATTTTCAAAAGGTTGGTGTAAGGACCCAAATGTTGTACGATCTCATGGAAGAATTAAAATTTTGATTTCAGGAAGTTTTGGACAAAGGTGATGCCCCATCGGAGCCCTCACATTTCATGTGAGGTTGCATGGCTCATGTGGAGCCTACATGGAGTGGTTGCTGGCCTTATAAGGGTATTTGTCCCTTAAACGTTGAGTTTCAAACTAAAGCACACTACACATGGACACCTCAGAGTTCGTGTGTCAATTCACAGACTGTGTGGTGGGCCATGTGGTGGCCTTTGTTTTGAAATCACATAATTTTGGGACTAAGTATGGTGGCACGATCAAGTACGTGGTCGCACAAAGTGGTACAGCCCGTAAGGCCTTACGTATGTCTTCCAAAGTGAAATTTTTCTAAGTATGGGATCACTGTCTCAGAACTTCATCATGGAAGATTATTTCTAAGGGAGGTGTAGGGGCTACCATACGGCCCGTGTGGCCTTTTATATGGGTGAATCAGTTGAAAAATTTTAAGTATGGGATTATCATTTTCGACCTTTAGCAAGTAACTTTTCCAAGTGTTGTTTCACGGACAAGTGTACGGTCCATGTGGTGTGTTATGGACCGTATAGTCCCCCCGTTGAAGCGACGATATTCAATTTTTCAACTTGTTTCATTAATGGCATTTTCATAATTATTGATTATTCTAAGGGTCTTCTATAACTTCCTATGCTACATGACCTAAGCCTTATTCCTCTGATTTAAAATTCTCTCAAGTCTCTGTCAAAGAGCTCTAGTGGGATTTAATCTTGGGGATCAAGGAAGGGAACCTTCTTCACAAAATTTCTTCTTGAACCTTCTTTATTAGCTCAGGTATATGGGATTGATTCTTAGTCTCTTTCAACCATGAAGACCCAATCTCTTTTCAAGTGATTTTCATGAATTTTTAGCTTACTATAAGGATTAGTTTTCAATATTATATTTTATTAAATTCAATTGATGTATGGGCTATGTTTATTTATTGATCTTAAAGTGAATTGAACCCTAATATGATGAAATACATTGAAGATATGAAGATATGAAAGTGCATGTCCCCTTTAAAGCTTGATTTGTACATGGGTAATCTGTGTTACGATTTAAATGTGAATTTTATGTTTGTTCTTGAATTTCATAATGTATTGTTGATTTAAGTTTGAATCTTTATTACCCATGCTAATCTCGTCTCATTCATAGCATATGAATACATGACTATGGTTTTTATGAAGTTTATAAAGTGCGTCAAGACCCAATGATGTTTATGTATATGATTTTGAGAAGACTATGGCTATGATAAGAATGTGATAACATAAATGTCCTTAATTATGACTCTTGGAGTAATTATGGTTATTTACACTACTATTGTAAGGGAGCATCGATTGAGGTTTGAGGCGGGGTGGATTATCCCCAAGGGTCCATAATCATTTCTCAGGAAGATACTCCAAAGGAGCTATTCCTATGCATGAAAAGTGTTCGCAAAGAATATTTAGGCTTTTTAGCCTATTATGCATGATTGTGAAGAGTGGGATTTGGCCTTTAAGCCTATGAACGCATGCAAGTGATTTGAAAGTCTTATGTCTCTTTTACATGCATGTCTATACATGTGTATTCTAGTGGGATGATAACCTAGCACTAATGGGATTGGAGGTAGGGTGGGTGTCCCCAAGGGTCCATACTCCTTTCTCTTGATCTATGTGACTAACATAGGTATATATCTTATGACCCATGGGGGAAAGAAGAGGAAGAAAGAATGTTAAGGACTTACCTTTAGCAAGTAGGTCATCTCATTATACATTATGAGGTAAGATGATGGAATTTGAAGCTATAGCTCACTTGGTCTCATGTCGGTTACGATCCTATCCTCAATGTATATGAAACATTTTTGCTTTCATGCATCATGCACTTCATGGCATATTGATATACTATTCTCTTGATATATGGTCCTTCCTATGTACGTGCCCTTGTCATCTAACATTGAAAGCATGTTTAATGAGTTCATGTACATTGCATGCCCGTATACTTAGTACATGCAAATATACCAACACATACTTTTGCCTACATGATCTAACCATGTAGGGACCGAGGAGTACATCCATCCACCATATGATGTGTAGCTTAGATCTTGAGATTTGCTTATCGTGGTTAGTCCTCTCTTCCAAGGACAATCCATCATCCCTTTACCTATGCTGCTTAGTTGTATTATTTAACTTGAGGGTGAGCCCGTGATATGTCTTGGTCCCCGTCTTATCTTATGATTAGAGGCATTGTTGGACATTTCGTAGACTCCTTTACATTTATATGTTAAGTGTTTACTCAAAGATTACGTTTATGGATATGTTATGTAATGGTTATGGTCTTTATGGATTGATTATGAGTTTATGTTATGGCTTCACATTATGATGTGGAAAGTCCTAAATCTTGCATTACCCCATAAAGCCATTCATACTTACCCGACCCTTTGTCTTTATGTGCTACATGTTATGTGATCTATGTTAATCCCTATTCCTATGATGTCTCAATAGCATGAGTCATATTTACCCATCTCTTAGAACTATGTGATTAGTATTTCATGTACGATTCTGAACTGATTATGTGTGGATAGATACTATGAGGTCTCTTTAGGGACTTTTGGGTTCCCATTCGCCATGTCACTCCTAGACCATAGGTGTAGGTCATGATAGTTGGATAGGGTTTTAGTCAACGAAGAGTTCACGAACATTATCGCATAATTTCAAGTATGGCTTCTTATCTGACAGAGTTTAGATCATACACCACTGTGCTTGACATGTGATATACAAGAAGAACTGACTAATACAAAACTTTATAGGTTTCTCAATTTGTAGGTAGAGTATCAATAGTTCAAAGATGTAGTGAAGCAAAGTTGTTGTTTGTACTTTGTAGGTGTGACATCCTATAACTCTGTGCTCTTATATATCCATGTTTCAAGTCTTATTTGGTTAGGTTGGGGGTGTATTAAGATCATGGGAGACTCCTAGTACTTAAACGAGTTCTAGACTTACCTAGTTGAGTTTTGGGTGATGGCTCATGCAAGGGTAAAAATTAAACAAGCATAACTTTTAGCACACTTGGAACTGGGAGGCCTACGACATGTCAAATGAAATTCTCTTGAGTTAGCTTTTCAACGTACTTGGTTTAACCTCATTCGGAGTTAGGAGTCAAAATTTATGGCTATTTTACTAAGGACTGCCAGTGGAGAGTTGCACTATAAGCCCACAGTTACAAATCGTAGGTTGGGGTACAACTTGTAGCTCAAGCTCATAGCAATTTCTAGAGACTTTGAAATTGAGCCTAGGTGTCATGTTAGGGGTACTATGAGTCATAGTGCTACCTATGGGTCGTAACGGGGCCTGTACAATTGTTAGACAGCTTTTTTGGAAGGGTTGTTTTTGTCTGTTCGCACCCTTTCCAAGTTCTAGATTGACATTTTTATGCTCATTCAAAAACTCTTAGGTTCTACATTGTATTGATAAAATACTCTCTCAAACCCTTATGCTAATGTTTCACTCTAAAATCAAGTGTCCAAATCTCTTTCGGATCTTAAGGAATTCTTCCAAGCTTCAAGTTCTCACCTCCATCTTCACCAAGAAATTCTCCAAAGCTAAGGCATGTGGTGTTGGACCATTGGTTCCTTCCACTGATGGTGCGTAAATCCTCTTTTTACTAATATTGCATGATTTGAAGTTGATTTTACATGTGAGTGTTGTATATTGACAAATTTACTGTACAGTGATTTTAGTTCATGAAAGTATGGTCGTTTTAGCATGTTTTGAGCTCTAAATCTTGGATGTAATGTTAGATTTGATGAAGGGTCTTGATGTGTATGTCTTGAAGGTGTTGCAAAGTGTTGATTGGTGTTTTTACTATAGATTTTTCTTGCATGATCTCATCTCTAAATTACATGGTCTATTACCCCCATAACACACCTGTCAAGTTTTTGATAAAATGTGCAACTAGGGTTTCTTGAGGAATTAAAGGTGCAATGCATGCATTATGAGTTGAATAATATTATGATGATTATGTGATGATAAAATGATGATGGAATGATGATGAAACAATGGTATGCATATGATGTATAACGATGAGAGGAAACGTAGGTATATGATGACTTTATGATGATGAAAGTATATTGTACATGTGTTGAATTCATGAAAAGTATCTATAATGTTGCAATTTGATTGCCTTATTTTGGGGGTCCCAAACCTCAATCATCTTTTTGAAAGGGTGTCAAGTCTCAATCACCTTGATGAGAGGGATGCCAAGCATCGGTTGCCATGTTTAGGGGTTACCAAGCCTCAATCACATTGTTAAGAGGGTACCAGGTCTCAATCACCTTAACAAGGGTGTGTGAAGCCTCGGATACCTTGTTTATGGGGTATCAAGCCTCAATCACAGTTCAAGGAATGGTTTGCCTTGGAGTTGGGAAGTAGTTCACTTGGTCTATCCTTCACAAATGATATCCTATATGAGCATGAGTTACTTAAGTATGTTTTACTTATGCATTGATCATACATGTCATATTTCTATATCATGTCTATTGTCTATTGTTATGCATGTTGATTATGAAGCTTATCTCTTGCTGCATTGCATCCCATATACTTAGTATATTCAAATATACTAACGCATACTCTTGACTACATGGTATTACCATGTAGGAACTGCAGCTCCGTTTGGTCATCTTCCTCTTCCACGTGGTTAGTGATATCCAATCAAGCTAGTTGACGAGTCCTCATGTCTGACGGTGATATCTATGTTCTTTTGGTATGCATCTAAGACAATCTTTCCTTTTTGGTAAACTTGATTATGAAGGTGAGCCTAGCTTCTTGTGTTAGCCCCCGCTAAGTTCTATGTTAGAGGTGTTGTTGAAAAAAATATGTATTATGCTTGAACTTTGACTCACTTATGATATCCAAGCTAATTAAATATAAGTCTCTCTCTCCCTTAGTCCCAATTTCACATTTTTATGTTTCTTTTGATGATTTATCTTGCTTCTGTGACCAACGATGTGTGATGAAATGCTAAGAGGCTTTTTTGGGGTTCCTTCAGGTTCCCCGTTCGCTGGTCAAGTCTAGGCCCTAGTCTTGGGTAGTGATAAACTTGGTATCAGAGCAGTAGGTTGTTACATCCTTGGAGTCCAACACACTACGTCGATTAGAGTCTTATTCATGGTTGTATTGTGCTCGACAACTATGAGTAGGAGGCTATGAGACATTTTAAAAAATGTTTTCCTTCTTTATGGTCTATGTCGTGCTTTAGAAGTGAGACAGGGCTTTCCCTTCTAATTAATGTTCTTTGCTCTTCTGGTTGATCATGCTGCTTCAAAGAGGGAGGCAAAGTAAGGTGAGTTGAAGATTTTAATTTTGATTGATTGGGGTTCTGTTATTCCTTTCATTATTACGTTTGTTGGCTAGTGGGCTTCTTGTGTGCCCCTAGTTGTTATGTTGGTGTCTACCCCCCCTTGTTGAGTCTATTGTTGTTGGAAAGTTCATAGGTAGTGTTCCATGTTCATATTATATTAGGTCTTTCCTTGTGACTTGTTGGAGATGGTAGGGTGGTTTTGATGTTATACTTGCAATGGAATCGTTGCATGCATATTGTGTATACATAGATGGTAGGGCCTGTAAAGTTAGATTCCGACTCCCTAATGAATCCGTCTTTGAGTGTTAGGTTGCTAAGTGGTAGCAAAAGAGGTAGGTCCATTCTTGTCTTAAGGTTCAATTGATCTCTAAGGGTTTCCCCATGTTCTTATTACATATAAGTCTTATCTTGTGATCTTGTTTAAACATAGATTATTGTGTTGGAGGTCTTAGGATAATTTGGGCTACTTGCATAGCAAGTTTCCAATGAGTCCTTAATCATCATGAAGTCACTTGACTTGTAAACCATGTAAACAACTTGAGAATTCTTGTCATTTAATTTAATCAAAAACGTGGTGGGCTCATGACACTTGTTCGAAATTATGAAACTCAAGAGTATAATAAGATGAGTAAAAATCAATTCAAAGTCAACCCACCAATATTTTGGTAAAACTCCAATTTGGGTATCATGAAATCCATATCAAATGTTCATCATAGTACATAGTTTTCAAAGTTTAAATCATGCATAGTCTTAATAGACAAAGATCAAGTCATGGAATAAGTTTAAGGTAGATATTTATGCATATTCAATCAATACTTGATAATATCCAACATAATTTATGTTTATATTTAATAATTAAAAGGTACCCAAAAATAATACAATTTGAAATCATGCAATTTTCATGAAAAGAGAAGGTGCGACTCCATGGGTGGAAGGACCCACGGATGAATCCCCATATACCTCAAACTTGGCTTTTCTCAAGATGAGCTTGCAGGAAACTTGAAACTTGGATTGGGTCCTTGAGTTCCAAAATTGAGCTTGAAATCCTTGAATTTGAATGAGAGATTTGATAAAGTCTTGGAGAGGTTTTAGAAAGGGTTTTGTAAGTTATAGAGTTGAAAAATGACTGACTATGAGTGATTTCATGTTTAAATGAACATGGATATTACACCAATGCCCTTGGCCGAAATAAGAAAACTGGGGAAAATATTACACTAGTCCACGCTCTAGGCGAAACATGGGCAACATGCAAAACAACATTTGCACTAGTCCATGGCCCAGGCGCATCGTGGCCTGGGCGCAAATAGACACTGGATTACGAAAAATTAGTGAAAGTTATTTTTCCCTACGCGTCTTCTAAAATCCGAGTTATATCCATTTCCCATTCAATTTTGCCCCTTGATCAAGAATATGAAGTCAAATTTTCAAAATAATGCAAGGATTTTGAGATATATGGAAATTTCGATTATGGAGCTTTCTAAAGCACATATGGGGCGTTTCACTTTTCCATACCAACGGGTGTTTGAATATTTTCTTAGGCTGACTTCACTGAGATTTTCAGGTGTAATTGGAGAGGATGCACATGAGTTCTTGAAATTCTGCATAGAAAGGTTACATATATTAAGGTTGTAAAAGTCCACAAGTGCAAAGTTGAGACATACTAGTTAAATGGTCCAGCTACACAGTGGTGACAGACTTATAGAGATACAAGGCCAGATGATACACCATCAGTAACTTGGGCTAAGTATTCAAAGGTATTTATGACTCGGTTTGTTCCTAGGAGACTCCGAGATAGGCTTTGTGCTTAGTTCACTCGTCCAGAGAAGGACATCATGATAGTGTCCGAGTATGAGGTGAGATTTTAAGAGCTCTACAGGTATGACACATCTATTCTACCTACTAAGGAGGAGTGGATCCGCTATTTTGTATGATGATTGTGGCCTCAACTGAGGGTTGGGACCCACTCTCTTGTGACATTCCGTCATTTTCATCTTGACACTACAGATCACACTTATTCTATTGAGCAGTTTAATCATAAGGCCCAAGGGGGGAGCAATAAGTGTGCTCGTCGTAATAGTGGGTTTAGTGGCTCATGATCCAGATTTAGGGCACAAATCGACAAACCATTGTAGATATTTCAGAAGGGCCAATTGTCACGAACCAATTTCACAATTCATGATGGCACCGACCATAACCCTCTAATAGGTAAGCTAAATAATAACCAGAACTGTAATTAATGAGTATAAGTAGAAAAACTAACAGAATCAACATACAAGAGACATTACAAATAACAAAATGTAGGAACTAAATAAATATACATAGAAAGATCCCTCCCAGAACCGTGAAATCACCAGTATAGAGCTACTACAACAAAACAAAAAGCATAATTCTCAAAAGTGGACCAAAAAAGTACCTATAAGATCTGGTTAGTCTTGAAATATATAAAAAGACGGGCCACTAAGTTAAAGGAGTCAAAATAATCCAGAAATGCCAAATGTTCACCTGGTCTACAACGTAGGCTACAGTCTCAATTTAATCAATGTTGGTGACTAGTGCTCAAACCTGTTTCATGAAAGTAGACACAAGGTGTAGTATAAGTACAAGGACAACAAGTACTTAAGAAACATCATAGGTTGACTAAGCATGAAAGACAATGAAGATATGAAAAAAGGAGAATAAAAACCTAAAATAGGCATCAGAATATGCATTCTATGGCAAACAATTAACATTAAGGGATATTCCGCTAAAGCTAAGTAAGAATACTACACTAGCTATAACTGAATAGGCTCCCGCAGGATCGAACAGGACACATATAAGTAACTTAAAATAAAACCCGAGCGAACCCCTATAAGCCCATCGGTACACAAAATTTCAATCTTATAAATGGTAGGAGTTAGGGTTCTTTAGGAGTGTATTCCCTAAGGACAAGTCTAGGACTTTAACCCGAACCTCTTCTATTTATCTGGCAATAAAAGGAGGACTAGAACCCACCAATGGTCAATCTCAACAACATAGGGTAGCACCTTGGTCCTCTGACATATATATCTCAATGAATCAATCGTCAAGAAGCCTTAGGCTCAAAATATATTAAAAAGGGGTGGGACTCGAACCCATAAAATGGGCTAGGCCCTAATCTCAAATGGTGTGCTATCAAAGTACGGATTAGAACCCACTAACGACCAATATCAACAATACGAGAAAACACCCTGGTTAACATATGTATCTAAAAGTACCAAATTATCATTGAGCCCTACGATCAAAAGATAATCGACAAGGGATCGGACTTGAACAATCAATATACACCAGTAGGGCTAGACCCCCAATCTCAACTGGTGTACTGTCAAAGTAGGACCTTGAACCTAGCAATGGCCAATCTTTACAACATGAGGCAGCACCTTGATACTCTGACATATGTACCTCAATACATCAATAATCGTGGTACCCTAGGCTTAAAAGATAACAGAAAAGGGGCAGGACTTAAGCTCATAATATGCAACAGTAGGATTAGAGCCCAATTTTAAATGTTGTACTATTAAAGTAAGGACTCAAACCCTCAAATTGGTGACTTATAAGGGTGCCAATCAACTTTCTATTATCCCCGATATATAGAATTATCATATCTTCCTTTACAATAACCACAACTAAATCAAGATCCCAATGGTACCAATTCAATGTAGATACTATTGCATATTTCCAACTAATAGTCCTACTAGACTATTTTCAAGATCGACTGTCACTCCTCAAGAGGGTACCCAGTGTACGGCCAGTACTCAGAGACTATTGCGAGTCCCCAAGCAATCAACTTGGCCACATTGCATTCATTTAATCAATAAATAACACATCATATGATCAAATCAAATTAATATGGCTAATATGAAAGGAACCAACTCAAAAATAACAAATCAAGCATATTGACTCTAGTCTATGAAGCCTCTATCAACTGTTTAATGATGCCAATGACAGGTCGATGACTACGTCAAATCAAAAGAAAAGTAAGTCTAAAGTTTGACTCCAAAGCTAGATGAAACAAATATTGTGCATCCTCTGAGATCTGAAATGACTCACCAATCAACTGACAAGTAGTCCTTAATGAAGCACCTGTTGATGGTCTTTAGTACCTACCTCTGTATAATAAAATGATGCAATCCAAATGGCCGTCAGTACAAATGTACAAGTATGTAAAATGATTGAATGAAACATGCATCAAGGTGGAATACTATCAACTCAGATAACTCAAATCAAGAGATATGGAACTTAATCAGGATGTCGAATGTCTCCCTAAAGCAAGAATAAAGAGTAGACAATGACCTATCAAAATAAATCTTCCAATCAGAGTACTATCAGTATAGAACCTATCTAGGAATTTCTTTTATCCGACAACAATCAGTCATGACCCTGTAATCGTGCAACAATCCTATTGATATTGCCAACACCTTTCTGTATTTGCTAGGGTAAAAAATGAACCAATCGATAATGGATCCAATCAACCAAGTCCTTTATTATTTCAGGGACCTATCAAGAGGAGCATTCGACTTAATAGTTTTAATCCTCTCCTACGTTTGACGATATAATTATTGAGTTCGAGTTGGAGTTACTCTCCCTTAATTCAGTGCTCGATGCACCTCCCAAGACTCAATGCTCATAAGATAATCACTCTTATCTAATCCAATCAAAATGCCTTACAAGGACTCATATGAATCGATCAATTAAGTCACAATAGAGCCTTTTAGTCTATCAACCATCTAATAAATCACCAATCACATCTCTTAAGAGAGTTTAGACAATTGTTAAGAGAACTATCAATTTTAAGCAATCATTAAGGGACTATTAGTTTGGACTAATCATTTGATTTCAATTTTTTCTCGGGACTTTCAAGTTCTATCCACCTATCATCAGGTGCACATCACAATCACAATCAACATTCTCAAATCAAGGCTCTAAGTCCCTAGGTTCATTTATGCTTTCTTTTATGAAGTAATATATATATATATAATGCAAATACGAAAGATATGTATAATCTTGTAAGAAAACATTGAAGAAAAATGCATAAAAATCCAATATGTTCATCAATCAACTTATATCAATTAAAGTGACATATGGAAGAGCAATTCCATGTTTTAGGTTAGCCTTACATACTTGGGATGAGTTTTTAACAATCAAACTGCAAGGTTTCGTCTTCAATCGTATGAATTCCTCACTTATTTTCTCTCTTTTTAGCCCTAGCCTTTTATTAGAATATGTAGAAGACTTAGCATTGGGTTTTAAACCCCCTTCTATGTTAAAAATGACCTATATGTGTTATGGGTTTAGCTTATGAGGGATAGAGAAAGGCCTGCAATTCCCCTCGAAAAAAGAATTGAAAAAAGCTTGCACTTTAAGAAACAAAGTTTGTAACCCAGTCTTTCCTGTATCCCTACATTTTAGTCAAAGTTCTTCGATCCAGTTTTCTAATCCTATTTAAAATATTGGAATCACTATGAAGTGAATGTTCATAACAAGTTCGTGACACGAACATGTCGCGAACTTTTTTGGAATTGCGTTTTCACTTTGAAAAATTATTTTTTGATCCGGTTGCTCTAAAAATCAGCCAGGACCATTTTTCCACAAAATGTTTTGTTCTGAATATATTTTTGGCCTCAGATTTTCCAAAAGAGTTCTGGAAGACATGTTATTCAAGCTTCTATCATCTAGGGGTATTTTGGTAATTTTACTGAGTGTGACATAGACATAGTTCCAACACAGGTATAGGATCATCATCATAGATCACAACCACCAAACTCAGGATATTATAGATAATGTATTTCGTAAAAGCTCAGTTACTGCCTAGCTTAGGTCTAACTTATAGACTTTAGTTTGCTATGCCATTCTACATGGACCTAGGCCCTCAGGAGCGATGCTGAGATATTCTAAAACATATTATACTCCTAACCTAAGTTCAATATCATTTATAGTACCAATAGAATGAAAGCAAAGATGATAAAGTAGAATGAACAAGCACAACCAAACAACATAGTTTCAACTATCTGAAAATCCAAAATAGGTCCTAAAATATAGATTGTAACGACCTTAAAAAGTGCCCCAAAATGTGCCTCGTGATGCCCAATATTTTAATTCCCATATATCTTAAAATTGTTTCACTATTTAAATAATTCAACTTCATATTTTTGATCAGGTGGTCAAAATTAGGTGAGAAAGGGTCTAACCCTGATTTAAGAGGAAAAGATTAGCAATTATAAATTTTTAAGTGATGAATTCCAGAGAGCAATCCGCGTGCATGACACACCAAGAGCACGCTCATGTACAATTATCCTCTCCGTGACGTGGACAGGTGTATTTTCCCTGGTAGTATTTTTCGTATGCGGTCCAAATATTCTAAGTGTTGGGCCCAAGTTTTCCCAAATGTATTTTTATCTTTACTTTGCCAAATTTCGCCCTTATATCGTCCTAAACATTACCATATACTCCCCAAAACACATAGCCTTATTTTCATTCCAAAATTTCAGACTCAAAACCTTCATCCAGAACTAAGGATTTTCTTCATGTTTCAAGACTTCATATTCATACTTCACCAAGAACCTCTCCGAAGCTAAGGTATGTGGTGTTGAACTATTGGGTCCTTTAACACATGGTTCCTAAGTCTTATTTTTATTGATATTGCATGATTTAAAGATGATTTTACATGTGGATCTGTATATTGAGGAATTTACTGCACAATGATTTTAGTTCATGAAAGTATGGTTATTTTAACATATTTTGAGCTCTAAATCTTGGATCTAATGTTGGATTTTATGAGGGATTTTGATGTGAATGTCTTGGGGGTGTTTAAGGTGTTGATTAATGGTTTTACTACAGATTTTCATGCATGATTTCATCTCTAAATTTCATGGCCTTTTACGCACGTTACACCCCCAAGTGTTTGATAAAATGTTCGGCTAGGATTTCTTGTGGAAATGAAGGTCCAAATCATAAGATATGATATGATTGACTATATGATGATGAAATGAGATTATTAACATGATGAATTCTATACAAAGTGTTGCATTAGACAATACTTAACTAAGATAGGGGTTTGTACTTATCAACCATGTGAGGGGTTTGTACTTCGCTGCCTAGGATGATAGGGGTGTGACCATTATCAATCGAGGTGAGGGTTTGTACTTATCAACCATGTAAGGGGTTTGTACTTCGTTACCAAGGATGATGGGGTGTGGCCATCCTCAACCATGTGAGCAGTTGTACCACACCACTTAGTATGATAGGGTGTGACCATCATCAACCAACAAAGGTTGGAAATCTAGCTTGGTCTATGCTTTACATATTATATCTTATATGAGAATGAGTTATTTAATAATGTTTTACCTATGCATTGATCATACATGTCATATTGTTATATCATGCCTATTGTCTATTATTATGCATGTTGATTATGAAGCTTATCTCTTCTTGCATTGCATCCTGCACACTTAGTACATTCAAACGTATTAACACATACTCTTTCCTATATGATATCAGTATGCAGGGACCAGTACTCAAGTTGATCATCCTCCTCCTCCAGTGGTTTGATCGGTCCTACTCAAAGCTAGTTGGTGAGTCCTCCACTCTGGGGACCTTCGTCTATGTTGCCATTATCTATGTATTGAGACACTTTTTTATATTCTATTGACTATGAGGTTGAGCTCGGTAGCTTTCTCTTGGCCCCTACTCTATCAACGTATTTAGAGGTGTTTGTTAGATAAGTTATATATTTATGTTATGAGCTTGGCTCTTGCCTCTTGATTATGATGTTTAAGCAAGCCTTCTCTTATTGTCGTTTCCCTTTTATCTTACATTATGTCTTTTAAATGGAATCCGAGTCTATCTTTCAGAGAGGCAAATTGCCGAATCAACACTAGGCAGTATACATGGACCGTTCAACTGCGCATAGCCTACGCGCCAGTTTCATTCAATAAGAGGGGACCCTAGATTGAGGAATTCGTGGAAAGGGATCTCATTGAGCATCTCTTCGACTTGCATGTTCTGAAGCCCATTCTCAATCCTTGGTTCTAAAGCTTCATAGTGAAAGAAGGAGACTTTTTTGTTCAACCTAAGTGTTCGAGTTCCAGGGCACCTTCGATCTGGATTCAGAGGCTCAAGAGATTAATTGTTCTAATTATGAGATTAATATCGAGAATGTGATGGAAAAATATCAGGAAGCGGTGATCCTAAAGGGATTCACTAATGGCACAAGAGAGAAATTGCCAATTAACGATACAAATTCCGGATTCCCGATAACAGATAGATAACGACATAGTCAAAGTCTCTAATATAAATAGAATAGGTTAAGTTACATATGTAAATATCAACTAGACTTCGGTGGTTAAGAAACACCTACTTCTTTGAAAGATAAAATCTGACGTAATATGAGTTCTACGTTAGTAAACGAAGAATTGGGTGATATCAAATCCTATGTCCAAAAGTAGAGCACCATTATCTGATCAGGCTAAAGAAAGACTGAAGGCCAAATTAGATATGAGGAAAGGTTGAAATGACAAGAAGAGTTCTTAGTGAGGGGGATCGCGAGATGCCAGCCTAAGCCACCCTGTTGTCAATAAAGCAAATATATATATAAGTAGAGGACCTGGACCGATTGTTCGTCTTTGGCTACCATTGACCTTTTTCCCAGCTTGCGTCGCTCTCATGGGGAGAAGTTAGTCGAATTCCTTAGAGGCATCAAAAAGACTTTGAATAAGAGTTTTAGCCTCTTCCCTAGATGGTTTAATAGTAACCGTTTTATGAATACCTTTAGCTTTTGGTTCTCGTATAGCAGTAATTAATGAAACAAAGGATGAAAATTTTCTTTAAATGAAGCAGTCACTAAAGCCATCACTTGAGGAGATAGGATCGCAGCACGGACTCAAATCAGCCAGTATGGCTCTCATGAGGCGCTACCCAGAATGACTTTCATTGACATATGATTAGGTGTAGAGATGGTCCCGAGGCAGAAATTTTACATATATTATTAAGGGGGGTAGAACTTCATGATTTATTCAGTGTTAGCGGTCTTAGGTCAAGGGCGGAGACCCTTACCAAACAACTCTTTTTATGAAATCGCAGCCCGCTAGGGAGACCTCCTTATGCATGGATACAGAGACAACTAAAGGAACACGAAAAATCAGTCTATGGTTTGATTCCTGTCATATGTACCCGATAAGGCAACCCCGTCATAGCTCGCATGCGCCAGTAGACATTTCTCAATGGGTAGTAAAAAAAAGAAAAATGGGATGCGGATTGAATATTCAACCTCGTAATCGTTCGAGGGGATAGCTGACTCCCTGGAGTATTCACTTCT
Organism: Solanum ossicruentum; assembly: GCA_025774065.1. NCBI lineage: Eukaryota > Viridiplantae > Streptophyta > Magnoliopsida > Solanales > Solanaceae > Solanum > Solanum ossicruentum. The sequence goes on from JAOTQR010083513.1 coordinate 24,500, forward strand.
CCGGAGCTGGATGATGCAATGGTTCAAAACAACCTTAAATGGTATTGCAGTCTATCTATGGGGTTGAACTCGATAAGTTCTTTGAAGCCCCAATTGTGTATCACTACTGGGAGATCAAGGTTACAGTGAATTATATTCCCCCCTTTTCTAGTCTTTTCCAGCCAGAAGTCGGGTATGATTCGATAGCTTTAGGAAAAACCTTATGTGTATATAATATATTTAAGTAGTAAGTTTCCTGCATCTTTTTCTTTGATTTTCTGCGGGTTCTCAAGCTCAAGCTGAAGCAATTGAAGAAAGAGCAACATAGTAGCATCCATTTTCCCACCCACAATCGAGACCAGCACCAAGTTCTAAGTGTACGTTATCGTAGCTTATAACAATTAACTAAGCAATAAAAAGATGCACCTTTTTATAATTTTTAAAACGATTACACTTTTTTACGTCTTGTTAAAAGGTAAAAAGGCTAAATTGTGCCTTACTGTACCTTAAATGTGCCTTAAGTGTGCCATACTTTAAAATGCCTACTTCCACGACCGATGATGTATAATGACAAGTGAAAAGGCTTTATTGGGGTCTTCGAGTTCTCCATTCATCGTGTCATATTTAGGCCCTAGGCTTGGGTCATGAAAAACTTAGTATCAGAGCACTAGGTTGATAGATCCTCGGAGTACAACACACCACGTCGATTGGATTCTTATTCATGGTTGTGAAGTGCGCCATGACTATGAATAGAAAACTATGAGGCATTTTAGGAAATGTTTTCCTTCTTCATGTTTTAAGTCATGCTATAGATTTTTGATATGTCCCCCCCAATGATTTTTCTTTCCTGTGCTAGATCATGCCAAACACTAGAGGAGGACGTGCCCAAGCTCCCGAGGAGAAACATACCAATGGTGAGCTCCGGGATGCTCTTACTATGCCTGCCCAAATGGTGGCCAACCAAGTCCAACAAGGGGCCCAAGCCCCTCATGCTACTACCCCTGGAGCTAGGGTAAGAGACTTCATGAGGATGACTCCTTCGGCTTTCCATAGGTCAAAGGTGGATGAAGATCCACAAGAGTTCGTTAATGAGGTCTACAAATTATTGAATACCATGGGTGTTGGGCCGAATGAAAAGGCGAAGTTGGCCGCCTACCAACTCAAAGGGGTAGACCAAATTTGGTATTAGCAATAGAAGGGTGAGAAGGAGGTTAGTAATATGGTTCTTTGGAAGGATTTCAAATTGGCCTTCCTTAATAGGTTCTTCCCTCTTGAGCTTAGGGAAGCAAAGTTGGTAGAGTTTATGAACTTGAAACAAGGTGCTATGAGTGTAAATGAGTACACCCTCAAATTAAGTCAATATTCAAAATATGCCTCTCACTTGGTGGCCAATCCTATGTCAAGGATGAATATGTTTGTTATGGGTGTCTCCAACGTGGTAAGTGAAGAATAATGGTCTGCATTGCTTATTGGTGACATGGACCTGTCTCAATTGATGACATATGTCGAGCAAATGGAAGAAGAAAAGTTGAGGAAAAGGAGGGGCCATGAGGCCAAGGGGGCTCGTTTTGAGGGCAAGTTCCAGAGCGGTGCTAGATTTCACCAAAACCAAGGGCCTTGTCATGCTACTATAGGGGGTTTGCCAATGACTTCCATAGGCCTCAAGGTGTTGATGGTGTGGCTCCTATATAGGTGTGTCCTAGATGTAGAAGGAAGCTTCGAGGTCTATGTTTGAAGGGTTCTAATGCATGTTTTGAATGTAGGGAGCTTGGTCACACGAGGGTTGATTGTCTAAGAAACTGTAGCAAAGTTTTGGGTGCATATACAGTTCCACTGGGTAGAGGTGGTGCTCAAGATGGTGCCCCAAGGCATAACCGATTTTATTCTTTACATAGGAGGCAAGGGCTTGGTGAGGTCCCTGCATTGTTATATCTGTTGAAAATCTTTGATCTTTATGTATATGCTTTAATTGATATGGCTACCACCCTTTCCTTTGTTAACCGCTTTGTTTCTAAAAAGTTCCATGTTGAGTTGAAATTATTGCATGAGTCAAATGAGGTGTCTACGCCTATTGGTGCATCCATTGTTTCTAGGAAGGTGTATAGAAATTTTCTGCTTTGCATCCTGTATAAAATCTTACCTTGTGATCTTGTTGAATTAGATACGGTTGATTTTGATGTTATTCTTGGGATGGATTAGTTGCATGCATACTATGCTTCTATTGATTGTAGAACCCGTAGGGTCAAGTTTCAATTTCCAAATGAACCCGTCCTTGAGTGGGAAAGTCATGATATGATAGTAAAGGATAGGTTCACCTCATACATTAAAGCTCATATGATGATGTCAAAGGGATGATTATATCATCTTCTGAGAGTTAAAGATGTGGAATCCAAGGTCCCTTCCATTGAGTCAATTTCGGTTGTAAATGTGTTTCTTGATGTCTCCCCAAATGACCTTCCCGGTGTCCCTCTTGAAAGGGAGATAGATTTTGGCATAGATCTCCTTCCCGACACTCAACCTATCTGCATTCCCCTTTATTGTATTTCCCCGGCAGAGTTGAAAGAGTTAAACGAACAATTGAAAGATTTGTTGGAGAAGGGATTGATTAGACCTATCCAATCACCTTGGGGTGCACTATTGTTGTTTGTAAAGAAGAAACATCGGTCACTTAGAATGTGCATTGACTATCGGTAACTCAATAGGGTCACTATAAAGAATAGGTATCCTTTTTGGAGAATTAATGACTTGTTTGACCAATTGCAAGGGGATAGCCTTTTCTCTAAGATTGACCTTCGATCTGGGTACCATCAAGTGAGGGTGAGGAAGTGTGATATCCCAAGATGGCCTTCTAGACTAGATATGGGCACTATGAATTTGTGGTGATGTCCTTTGGGTTGACTAATGCACTAGCTATCTTCACGGACCTAATGAATAGGGTCTTCAACCCTATCTTGATTCCATTGTTTGGTCTTCATTGATGATATTTTCATCTATTCATATAGTAAGGAGGCGTATATTGGTCATTTGAAAGTTGTGTAACAAAGATTGAGGGAGGAGAGATTGTATGCCAAATATGACAAGTGTGATTTTTAGTTGAAGGAGCTTGCATTCTTGGGTCATGTGGTGTCGGGGGATAGCATTAAAGTAGATCCTAAGAAGAACAATGTATTAGGAATTTGCCTAGACAATTGACCCCGTTGGATTTTAGGAGTTTCTTGGGCCTTGCGAGTTACTATAGAAGGTTTGTGAATGGGTTCTCCTCCATTGCTTCTCCTATGAAAAAGTTGACTTAAAAGAAGGTTAAGTTTGTGTGGACCGATGAATGTGAGAAATACCTCCAAACATTGAAAGATAGACTTGTGTCTACACCTATATTGTCACTATCGGATGGGCTTAAGGGTTTTGTTGTGTATTGTGATGCATCTAGAGTTGGTTGGGTTGTGTGCTAATGCACAATAGCAAGGTCATAGCCTATGCTTCAAGGCAACTCAAAGTGCGTGAAAAGAACTACCCTACCCATGATCTTGAATTAGTCGTCGTGGTGTTTACATTAAAGATTTGGCATCATTATTTGTATGGGGTGCATGTCTTATCTGATCATAAGAGCCTTCAATATGTCTTCACTCAAAAAGATCTAAACTTGAGACAAAGAAGGTGGGTAGGACTCATTCAAGACTATGATATGAGTGTACATTACCATCCCGTTAAGGCGAATGTTGTGGCAGATGCTTTGAGTTAAGTGTCCATGGGTAGCCTAGCTTATATGGATCATGGTGATAAGGAGATGGCTAGAGAGGTACATAGATTGGCTAGATTAGGGGTGAGGTTGGAAGATGTGGGTAATGGTGTTGTTGTTGTTAATGGTTCTAAATCCTCTTTGGTTGATGAGGTGATAGTAAAACAAGATCTAGACTCCTCCTTCCTTGAATTGAAGACCTTGGTGAAATAGGGAAAAATAGAGGTTTTCTCCAAAAGGGGAGATGGGGCCCTTAAATACCAAGATAGGTTGTGAGTGCCATGTATTGATGGTTTGAGGGAGAGAATTCTTGATGAGGCTCATAATTCTCCTTATTCTATCCACCTCGGTTCCACCAAAATGTGTAGATACTTGAGAGATGTGTATTAGTAGGGAGGCATGAAGAGGGACATAGCCAAATTTGTTTCCGGTTGCCCTAATTGTCAACAAGTCAAAGATGAACATCAAAGGCCAAATGGCCTAACCGAAGACATAGAGATTCCTACTTGAAAGTGGAAGGTGATTAATATGGATCTTGTGTTTGAGTTGCCCAAGACTAGAAAAGGATTTGATTCCATATTGATGATGGTTGATAGAATGACAAAATCGGCTCACTTTCAACCGGTCAGGACTACGTATGGGGCTGAAGAGTATGTAAGGTTGTACATCCATGAGTTAGTGAGGTTACATGGGGTTCCTTTATCAATTATATCAGATCGTGGTGCACCATTTATTTCACACCTGTTGGAAGTCCTTTCAAAGGGGTCTTGGTACCAAAGTTCACCTTAGTAAGGCCTTCCACCCTCAAATGGATGGCTAAGCCGAAAGGACAATTCAAACACTTGAGGATATGCTTAGGGCTTGTGTCTTGGAGCTTAAAGGTAGTTGGGATAACCATATTCCATTGATTGAGTTCACCTATAACAACAGCTATCACTCTAGCATTGGTATGGCTCCTTTTGAGGCTCTTTGTGGGAGACGTTATAGATCACTGGTGGATTGGTTTGAGGTTAGAGTGGTCACTTTATTGGGGCCAGATCTAGTTATAGAGGCTCTTGAGAAGGTGAATATGATAAGGGAAAGGTTGAGAATGAGCCAAAGTCTTCAAAAATCCTATGTCGATGTAAGAGGAAAGACCTAGAGTTCCAAGTGGGTGATTGGGTCTGTGTGAAGGTTTCTCCAATGAAAGGTCTGGTCTGTTTTCATAAAAAGGGGAAGTTGAGCCCAAGTTATGTTGGTCCTTATGAGGTGATAGAGAGGGTTGGCAAGGTAGCTTATGAGTTGAAGTTGCCAAGTGAAATGAATTTGGTTCATCTAGTGTTCCATGTCTCTATGTTGAGAAAATGTGTTAGTGATCCTAATGTTCTTGTACCTCTTGATGTTGTGGGTGTTGTAAGGGATAACTTGACCTATGAGGAGGTTTTGATTCAGATCTTGTATAGGCAAGTAAAGAGATTGAGGAACAAAGAGGTGACATCCGTTAAGGTCCTTCGGAGGAACCAACAAGTTGAAAGTGCTACATGGGAGGCCAAAGTAGACATGCAAAAGCAGTATGATCATATTTTCTACTCTACTCAAGCCTAAGTTACTAATCGTAAGACCCACATATGATCTCAAGTCTTACATTTCAGCCACTATGTCATTCATATGCATTCATGTTTAAGTTGGTAAACTTATGATGATTTTTACTCTTATGTTGAGAATTCGAAAATGGTGTTTTACATGTTAAGTTGCATTCGTGTTGGGGTTAATTTGGTCATGGTCACTCTTGTCTTGTATGTCTCTTTTACATTCGGGGATGAACATTCCCAAGGGGAAGATATTGTAAAGACCCTGAAAAGTGTCCCAAAACGTGTCTCGGAATGCCTGGACTTTTAATTTCCATATATCTTAAAATCTATTCATTATTTCGAAAATTCGATTTCATATTTGTAATCAGGAGGTCAAATTTAGATTAAAAAGGGTCTAACCCTGATTTAAAAGAGAAAGATTAGAAATTATAAGTTTTTAAGTGACGAATTCTAGAGAGTAATACGAGCCTCTGGAGCGATGCGTCAATAGCACGCTCATGTACAATTTTGCCTCCGCATGCTCTCTGCAATGTGGAAAGGTGTAATTTCCATGGTAGTGGTTTTCCTATGCGTTTGAAATATTCTAAGTGTTGGGCCCAAGTTTTCCCAAACGTGTTTTTATCTATACTTAGCCAAATGTCACCCTTATATCATCCTAAACATTTTCCAATACTCCCCAAAACACTTAACCATATCTTCACTCCAAAATTCAAGACTCAAAACCCTTATCCCCAAAACACTTAACCATTTCTGTTTTACAAATACTGCATGATTTAAAAATGATTTTACATGTGGGTCTTTTATATTGAGAAATTTACTGCACAGTGATTTTAGTTCATGAGAAAGTATGGTTGTTTTAGCATATTTGAGCTCTAAATCTTGGATCAACTGTTGGATTCGATAGGAGGTTTTGATGTGAATGTCTTGGGGGTGATGCATGGTGTTGTATGATGGTTTTACTACAAATTTTCTTGCATGCTTTCGTCTCCAAATTGCATGGTCTTTTACCCCCATTACACACACCCCAAGTATTTGATAAAATATCCGGCTAGGGTTTCTTGTGGAAATAAAGGTCCAAAGCATGAGAAATGATATGATTGACTATATGATGATGAAATAAACTTATTAACATGATTAATTCTACATATAGTGTCGCACTAGACCATACTAAGCGGAGGTGGGGGTTTGTACTCATCAACCATGTGAGTGTTTGTAGTTTGCCACCTAGGACGATTGGGGTGTGACAATCATCCACCGAGGTTGGGGTTTGTACTCATCAACCATTTGAGGGGTTTGTAATTCACCAACTAGGATGATAGGGTATGCCCATCATCAACCATGTGAGGGGTTTGTACCACACCACCTAGGATGATGTGGTGTGACCATCATCAACCAACCAAGGTTAGAAATATAGCTTGGTCTATTCTTCACATATGATATCTTATATAAGCATGAGTTATTTAAGCATGTTTTACCTATGCATTTATCATACATGTCATATTGTTATATCATGCGTCTTGTATATTGTTATCCATGTTGATTATGAAGCTTATCTCTTCTTGCATTGCATACCATATACTTAGTACATTCAAATGTACTAACACATACTCTTGCCTACATGATATCACCATGTAAGTACAGGTGCTTAAGTTGATCATCTTCCTCCTCCACGTGGCTAGATCGGTCCTACTCAAGGCTAGTTGGTGAGTCCTCCACTCCGAGGACCTTTTTCTATGTTGCAATTATCTATATATTGAGACACTTTCTTATGTTCTATTGATTATGAGGGTGAGCCCGGTAGCTTTGTCTTGGTCCCGCTCTATCTATGTACTTAGAGGTGTTTGTTGGACAAGTTATGTATTTATGTTATGAGCTTGACTCTTGCCTCTTGATTATGATGTTTAAGCAAGCTTTCCCTAAGACTCATTTCCCCTTTATCTTACTTTATAACTTTTCAATGCTTCCGCCACCGATGATGTGTAATGACAAGTGAGGAGGCTTGATTGGGGTCCCTTTAGATTTCCCATTCACCGTGTCACGTCTAGGCCCTAGACTTGGGTAGTGACATAGATTCTAGCTGAAGTCATGAAAATTTACTAGTGAAGCCCATTATACGAACCAATTCAACATGAATTTACACATTCCAGCTCAATTTAAAGAAAGGGAAATCGTAGCCTACCTATGGGCAAATCGAACATGCTCCAATTCATTCTTCTAGAGCTTTTCCCTTTTAAACAACCTCTGAATACTACCACACTTTCAAAAGTGGATTCAAATGTTATTATGGTCATTTTGACACTAATTTTTAAATTTTTGGCGATGGGCCAATTTTGGGTCCGAAATGGAAAGTGTGGGACCTGTGTTCAAAATTATGGGATTAACCTTAAAAATTTGTCCAAAATAGACACCCAAACCTATATATGCTATTTATACTATATTCAAGGTATGGGAGAAACAACAGATGAACATTAAACAAAATTCAAAAATAAAAGCCAAAAACCCAATCTGGATAGCTGCAAAATCAGTAATTTCAGCAGAAATGAGGCACCAACAGCAAAAGCTAAAAACAACATCATTACCCCCATGAAATTATACCTAAAATCTTATCAAAAATAGGTAAAATGAAGCTAAACTGACTAATTTATTGCTTCCTAATGTTTGAACCAAATTCCAATCCAAAAATGAAAAAGCAGCAGCTCAATCACGAAAAATATCAAAAATGAGTTTTCCCCCGGCAAGACTAATCATACTATAGGATAACTCTGAAATTGATGAAATAGCATCTATTTAGAGGAAAATTTAAAAAACGAAGCCTCCACAATAAAAAGTAACACCACAACACTGCTTATGAAAAAACACATAATTTAGCATCAGAGCCATCGTAGTATAATCGTGGGAAATCCAAGCTCACCAATGAATTACCCACAAAATTTCCTTACATTTGGATTCTTGAATCATCAAATTCCACCTTAAAATGCTCAATATATGTCCTTGTAAATTTTTGAATAAATGCTAAAATATAAAGGGATTGCCTTTATAAAGAGGTGGAGGTGTACCAAATACGGTGCACCAATGCACCAGCAAATCATTTCTACTTTAAAGTATCTGATAGGGTGCTTGGAGCTCATTCAGATCCCTGTGCACACAAACAAACAATGCTACCCTACCAAATTGGAAATTTTGAAGAGTCAAAATTTTCACACGAGGTTGTTTCGCCTAACTGTGTGTCCCATTCTTATGGTCATCTTTAGCCAATTTTCACTGAAGGGCTCAAAAATAATTCAAAAGCTTCAGGAATGGAATGAAGGGTAACTCCAGACTAAACATGGCATTTTCGAACTAACCACACTATCAAAATTTTTATTTGGCATTTTCTAGGGATGTTGACCAAAGTCAACCATTGGCCAATTCAAAAGGCAAAATGCCAAACTTTACATCAACTCACACCGAAAACCTTAGATCTCAAAGAGACCACGCTTCTAGCCAAATTTGGCCATTTATAAATCCTTCTTCCTCACCTACTCCCTCAAATATTCCAACAACACCTGAAATCACCAGAACCACCGGAGAAAACCCAAACAACATCAAAACTATCGAATTGAGAAATGTAGAACCCCCAAAGAAACCCAAAAAAGTTTATTATTTGAAATACCTACCTTAACTCTGAAATTCATCATCTCTGTCTATTAGAGACATTCTGTCGATCTATATATATTCTGAACAATACCAAAATACTCTAAAACTCATCCATCAAGCCTCACATTACAAGCTTCTAAAGATTCGTATGCAACCTCTGAATATTAGAGAACTCCAATGGTCGGCATGAAGATCTGAACTAGAGAAAAATTCAAAATCATGCTTTTTACCTAGAAATTATTTACTCAGGATGACATACTACTTCTTGAAATAACCAACCTATCCTTGTAGTTATGCACCCTACTGACAAAGAAGTTCCACTGAACTTTCTCAAGTGACCCCTTCATTGAAAATCAAGTTAATTGCTCTAATCCAAGATCTACTAAGCATCCAAGTAAAATAAAACACACAACAACTGCTTGGAGTTAACCATTGAACATTGACTCCACTCAATTAACATTATAGCTAAACATGGGAAAATTAATAATTTTGAGCTAAGGCACCCGCTTCCAATACTAACCCCTTTACTTCAAACCAAGGGAAACCAGATTGAAGGCAATGATGGCTCAATCAATGAGTAGTAATGGCCCAACAATGCCAACTCTAATCATCTAGCACCACAACTAATGGACATGCACAATAGAGCTTCTATAGGACAATCATGAACTTAAAACTCCCTGACTCACATTCGCCCCATCCTAAAGGTGAATCCTTTAAGCAATACAACAATTTAACTGACTCATAACCAAAAACTATTGTAACCAAAAGAGACTCTCATTCTAGCTCCAACTCGCTATCCTTGATATTACAGGCGATTATTTCTAAAATTTCAAAATGGGGTGAACAATATGAATCCAGGGCAACCTTTAAGTCTATTAGGACCTATTATCCATAAAAATTGCCGCTCCTACAAACACAACAAGCACTTGACAAAGTCATCCACTACTAAAAGAAGTCCACCACTAAATTAGGGCACATTTACAATCCAAGTAAGATAACCACCACAATCATATAAAAGTCAAGGTAAAACCTAAGTACTCAAGTTATCGAATCTGTGAAAGTAGTAGGGGCATTAATCGTCCCAAAAGAAATTACCAAAAACCCATAGTAGCCGTAGCAGGTTTGAAAGAAAGTTTTAGGATCAACTAGTAATCCTCAACTATTGGTAACCTGTTTTCAATTCAATCTTGCCAAACTCAACATCTCTAGACCAGGAAAGTCAGTAGAAAATATGTCAATAAACAATCGGACCACAGGTACTAAATCAATTGAAGGAGTCTCACCGGAAATATCATGCACATAGATCGAATGAGCCAAAAACCATACTATAACTTGCCAATGGGCTTGCATTGACGATATAATCCATGGCAGTGTGCGGCTATAAAAACCTTGCCATAAGACTGAGGGAATATGTCATGAACCAAGCCTATAGTCTAGATGTGATTAGCGAATTGGGAACCTGAAGGATCTTCAAACAAGCCTCATTGCATATCCTTGGTCACGGAAGTTATATAAAAGAACATAAGAACCATGAACAAGGGGAATTGGGACAAAGGGAGAGAGAGAGAGAGAATTTAATACTTAAATAACATAGATGATTCAAAAATCAAACATAATACTTAACTTGTCCAATAACACCTCTAAGCATAGATATTTAGCGAGGTCTAAGACAAAGCAACTGGGTTCACCCTCATGGTCATAAGTGCACAATAAATGAAAGAGAGTCTTAATACATTACATAAGAGAATAGTCATTCTCCCCCGAATGGAGGACTCAATAAAAGCTAACTTGAACAATCCATCTAGCCATGAGAAGAATAAATAGGAGCTTAAGTTCTTACATGGTAATATCATGTAGGCATAGAGTATGCGTTAATACGATTGAATGTACTAAGTATGTGGGATGCAATGCAACAATAGTGTGACACCTCGTAACTCCATACTCTTGTATCAATGTTTCAAGCCTCATTTGGTTGTGTTGGGATTGTATCAGGTTCATGGGAGACTTTTAGTACCTAAACAAGTTAAAGACTTCCCTTAGAGTTGAGTTTTGGGTGATGGCTCATATAAAGGTCAAATTTAAACTAGAATATCTTTTACCACACTCAGAAATAGGTGGGCCACCAAATATCAAATGAAATTCCTTTGAGTTAGCTTTTCAACACAATTCATTTCACCTAATTTAGAGTTTGGAGTCGAACGTTATGGCCATTTTACAGAATACTGTCAATGTAAAGTTGCACTACAAGCCCACAGTAACTAGTCATAGGTCGGGGTAAGACTCATAGGTCAAGCTCGTAGCAATTCTCAGAGACTTTGAAATTGATCCTATGGGTCATGTAAGGGGTCCTACAAGTTGTAGTGCTACCTACTGGTCGTAATGGGGCCCATAATAGCCGTTAGACAGCTTTTTAGGAAGGGTTATTTTGGTCCTTTCTCACTCTTTCTAAGCTCTAGATTGACGTTTTTATGCTCATTCAAGGTCACGAAACACTTAAGTTCTTCATTGTATTGATAAAATACTCTCTTAAACTCTTATACTAATATTTCACTCCAAAATCAAGTGTCCAAATCTCTTCTGAATCTAAGAATTTCCTTTAAGCTTCAAGCCTCCATTTTCAATCTTTATAAAGAACTTCTCTGAAGCTAAGGTATGTTGTGTTGAACCATTGGGTCCTTTCACTTATGGTTCCTAATCCTCCTTTATAGTAATATTGCATGATGTAAAGTTGGTTTTACTTGTGGGTCATCTTGTATATTGAGAAGTTTACTGCATACTGATTTTAGTTTATGAAAGTATGGTTGTTTTAGCATGTTTTTAGCTCTAAATCTTGGATCTAATATTGGATTTGATAAAGGATTTTGATGTGAATGTCTTGGAGGTTTTGCAAGGTGTTGATTGATGGTTTTACTATAGATTTTCTTGCATGATTTCATTTCTAAATTACATGGTTTTCTACCCCCATCACACCCCCAAGTGTTTGATAAAATATCTGGCAAGGATTTCTTGAGGTATTGAAGGTCCAATGCATGTATTATGAGTTAGATAGTGTTATAATGAGTATATAATGATGAAATGATGATGGAATAATGATGAAATAATGGTATGTGTATGATGTATAATGATGAGAGGAAATATAGGTATATGATGACATTATGATGATGAAAGCATGTTGTACATGTGTTGAATTCATGAAAAGTATCTATGATTTTGCAAGTTGATTGCCTTGTTGAGGGGGTACCAAGCCTCAATCATCTTGTTTAGATGGTGCCATGTCTCAATCACCTTAACGAGGGTATGTCAAGTCTCGATTGCCTTGTTGAGTGGGTACCAAGCCTCAATCAAATTATTAAGAGAGTGCCAAGTATCAATCACCTTGACGAGGTGGTGTCAAGCCAAGGATGTCTTGTTGAGAGGGTGCCAAGTCTCAATCACCTTGATGAGGGGGTGTTAGGCCTTGGATGCCTTGTTGAGGGGGTATTAATTCTCAATCACCATTCAAGGAATGGCTTGCCTTGGAGTTGGAAAGTAGTTCACTTGGTCTATCCTTCACAAATAATATCATATATAAGTATGAGTTACTTAAGCATGTTTTACTTAGGCATTGATCATTCATGTCATATTGCTATATCATGCCTATTGTCTATTGTTATGCATGTTGATTATGAAGCTTATCTCTTATTGCTTTGTATCCCACATACTTAGTATATTCAAACTTACTAACGCATACTTTGCCTACATGATATCACTATGTAGGAACCGAAGCTCCATTTGATCATTATCCTCCTCCACGTGGCTAGTGGTATTCACTCAAGCTAGTTGGTGAGTCCTCCATTCCAGGAACATTGGTCTACATTCTTATGCTATGTATTAAGGACTATCTTTCCTTTTGTATACTTTAACAATGAGGGTGAGCCTTGTTGCTTGTGTTGTCCGCCGCTAAGTTCTATGTTAGAGGTGTTATTGGACAAGATGTCTATTATGCTTGAGCTTTGAATCACTTATGATATTCAAGATATTTTAATATAAGTTCTTTTCTCTTAGTCCCAATTTCCACTTCTTATTGTTTTCTATGTTGTTTTATATTGCTTCCGCGCTCAAGGAAGTGTAATGATATGCTATGAGGCTTGTTTGGGGTTCCTTTGGGTTTCCCATCCACCGACACGTTTAGGCTCTAGGCTTGGGTCATGACAAATAGATAGAGATTGTAGAGAAAAATAAACAACACAAATAATTTATGATGTAGAGAAAAATAAAGAACACAAATAATTTACGAGGTTTGGCAAGTGGTGCCTACATCCTCGGGCTAAAAGCTCTCTCAACTGTGTTGTGAGAGGTATGACATTACTTCAATATAT
>JAOTQR010083528.1:0-37772 GCA_025774065.1 Solanum ossicruentum
TATGTAAAGCAAAGTGAAGTCATGTCTCGTACCATAGACACTGGGGCTCCAACGGCCTAGTCATATGCATTTCTTTTGGCTTGTTATCATTGTTTATCTTATTAAAGGAATTTCAAATGTAGAAACCCCTCATAGTATGTATAGAAAACGCATAGACACAGGTTGGTTCTCCTGAGCCTTATCAACAACAGGTGCCAGTCCGCCCTAACGAGACTTTGGGGCATGACACTATAACTTGTCAAATAGATCATCAATACGAGGCATATGATATTTGTTCTTGATGGTCACTATGTTAAGCTGATGAAAATTAATACACATACACATAGTGCCATCTTTCTTCTTCACAAATAATATAGGAGCACCCCGAGGAGATACACTCAGATGAAAAAATCCTTTCTTTAACTAATCTTCCAACTATTCCTTCAACTCCTTTTATTCTACCAGAGCCATCTGATAAGGAGTAATAGATATTGGCTAGTGCACAGTGCTACATTAATAATAAAGTCATTATCACAGTCTAGAGAACACTAAGGAAATCTATTTGAAATACATCTATAAACTCTCTCGCAACCCAAGTAGTCTCCAATAATGGGGAATCATGAGAAATCGCCCCAACATGAGCTAATTATGCCAAACCCTTGCCCTGTCAATTGACAAACATGCATAAAAGAAATAACACCCTTAGGAGAGTAACTACGTGTTGCAGTCCATACTAATCGAGGTAACTTGCGGCAAGATAAGGTCATGGTCTTTCATGACAGTCAAGAATAGCATGATAAGGCGATAACTACTCCATATGCAGTATCACAACAAAGTCTACCATTTGTAGCAATATCAAATTTGCAATAGTATCTCTCTCCATAAAATTCATGACACAACCCTAATATACATGATTCACTACTAAAGATTCACCTTTCAAGGTGGAAACAAAAGTAGGTTTGGCAAGCAGCTCACACATTATATCAATGTCAGAAGCAGAATATGCCAACACATATGAATAAGTAGAGCCTAGTTAAATAAAATTGAAGTTGAATTGTGGCACACTAGAGCCATACTTGTGATAACTGTATCAGAAGCCTCCACCTCGGCCTTGTCAAGAATAGATAGCAAACTGTATGACCACCACTAGACTATGGGCCCTCACCAGCACCACCTCTCCCTATATCATGACCTCCTCTAGCACTACCCCTCATGCCCAGAGAGGTGTCTTTGGCTGTTGCATGAGATCTGGAAGTCTAAGTAGGAAACACTTGACATGGACAATGGTTAGTGAAATGCATAACCTAGCAGCCAGAGGTCCGGATGTCTAAGTAGGAAACACTCGATGTGGACAATGGTTGGTGAAATACCCAACCACATCACAAACATAACAAACCTTATGGTCTCGCCCTTGAGATGATAGTGATGAAAAACCACCATGCCTGGGTGCACTACATACTTAAGTAAATCTTGATCTATCAACACTAACATATGATTGAAGAGCTTCCTAAGTTGCCCCGCTGTGATGCCTTAGCCTCTGAATATCTCTCAGAATCATGGCGAGTGTCCACTAAATTATCCATGATGACAAAACCTCTTTTTTCCACCCTGTATATCCTTTTTGATACGCTCTATCATATGACCGTGATCAATAATAATCTAAAAAGTACCTCTAGCTAACACTAAGAAAGTTGTAGCCTCTTAGAGATACCCTGCCAATTCCTTGGTAAACCATCGAATGCTCTCGTACTCAGTAGGAATGCTAGATAAGACATATCTAGATAAGGCCTTAAATCTAACCTCGTAGCTAGAAACAGACTTAGGTCCCTGTTGTAGCCTATCAAACTCATTATGGTAGTTGTCTCGGAGGCAGTAGGGAATGAATTTCTCCAAAACTATCTCGGTGAACTATCCCCAGGTCATAGCTAGAGATCTAATTGGCCGACGAGCTACCACTGACCTCCACCACTTCTTAGCAAGGTCAGTGAAGTGATAAAAGTATAGGCCACCCTATGCCACTCAAGAATTGCCTGGTTACATAACCGGTCCTAGAACTATGACAGAAAATTAAAAGCTCTATCACCATGAGTGCCATCAAAACACGGTGGGGACAACTGGATAAACCTCTCAACAACTCTTCTGCTCCATTATAGACATGGTTGGGCTCGAAGAAGATAGTGGCACTATAAACAAGAGAGGTGCAATAGATTGAGAAACAACAAAACTTTGAAACTGAGTACCCAAACACAGTCTAGATGCTTGAAGTGGAGTAATAATAGTCATAGGAGAGTCTGTTGGAGATGAAGATAGACAAACCTTAATCATAGTTGGCTCAGGTGGAGCACTAGAAAGACCAACTAGTGTGGTAGAAATTGGTATCTCAACAGTAGCTAGGTTTGGGGAAGCTCCCTCCAATCTAACCAATAACCGCATAAGTAGCTCCTAAACCGAGGGTGTAGTCTCTAGGGTGAGATGGTGGAACAATTTCTGTATACCCCTCTAGCTCATGAAAAAAATCTGGAAAAGCAGATCTAGACTGCCCTCGAGGTGGAGCTACCCCTCTTACATGGCCTCTGTCGCTGGTCCTATCCCGAACTCTATCTCGACCTTGAGTGGGAGCCATATCAGCTACCTCTAGCTCTCCTATTGGTCCACGAGATCTAGTGGTTGCTATCTGCATAGAAGGAGTAGATTAGACACTTTCAAAATGGATAATGCAAAGGAACACACGAATTGGAACAAGCTGTGAGAATTTTATTATTAAGCATCCTATAGCCTCCCAAAGATGGATGAGGATGTTTGTACATCGATCCATGAGACAGTACTAGACACCTTGATCTTTACTCATGAGTCCAATGAACCTAAAACTTAGATACCAAACATTTAACAACCTAAAATGGATCACAACTAGAGAAAGATATATAAAACAAAAAGAAACTTAAAAGATATAAGAAATCTCCCAAAATCTGGAGTGGTGAGTAAAAGAACATCTAAAGGTACTAAAAGGTAAATACAATTGTCTCAAAAGAAAGTACAACGTTGTGTCATAATATCTGCTACATAGCCAAAGATCTAAGAAAAATAAAAAAAGAAGACCCAAAGATCTATGGCGACTCAATGTTTGAGCCTTAGATGGTGTTGATAATACTCAAATAGAATGATCAACTACCCTTTCCTGAACCTAGTGCATGATCTACAGGAAGGAAACAATGTAGGGATAAGTACACCGAAATGTACCCAGTAGGTTCAACTGACTGGGTAAGAGAAATCTAATCAAGTATGTGATAATGAAGAATCCTATTCCTGCATCCACAAAGGTTGCACAAGCTAAAATATATATAATAATAAGCTAAAATATACTCAAAGACCCATAATGCCATATAACCACAAAGTGAAATAAAATGTACAACTCATCTATTTAAATGCCAAGAATGTCACAACCTTACCACTTGCCCATGGTCATGCAATATCAGAAAGCCACAATCTTGCCACCTACCAGTGGTCAAGGAAAAATATGATGCCAAGTCCTTCCCAACAGCCCATGGTCAAGGTATAAGTAGTATGAATCTAACTCTTGCCTACTACCCAAGTAAAGGGATGTTATAAGCCACACATGATATAAATAAATCAATGGTTGTATACACATAGAATAGCATTTCAATAAGAATACTAATGCATGATGCTCATAATAATCATATTTACTCAAGAAGTAATATCAAGTGTCACAGCTAACGCACAAGCCATCATCATATTTTAGATCCTAATAATTTCATCAATAACTATGAGTGTCAATACTATCGGGCCTTGGCCATCACAAGTATGCAAGAATATCCATATTACCAGATCTAACTCACAAAAAATATGCAAGTATGAAAATGATTTTAGACCTAACTAATCCCAAATATACAAAGATATCAATAATGCCAGACCTTGCCCAACTAAATTGCTCTCACAAGTCTCATGTAGTCACATACTATCTTAACTCCTCATCATTTCATCATAATTCACCTGATAAAATCAATAGGATAAAAATTATATAACAATTCGGCTCAACCGGGATCACTTTTCCTTCATCATTTCGACACATCAACTAAATTACATTAGTATCCATCTAAAACTCACAATTATCACATGAACAAGATCAATAAATCATATCCAAACCCAAAAGGTTAACTGAAAACGGACTCGAACAAGCTTTCAATCAACTCAATTCTCCAAATGATCCTCCAATTTGATCATCCACTTTTACCGGTATATACTACCCATGAAGAGAAGCATTTTGATACTCATGTTGGCATAATTTAGGCCTAGGGTCAAGATAGTCAATGTTAGGGCTAAAATGCGAAAGTCTCAAATCTAGAATTTGATTTCCAAATCATATTCTACTCGAAAAATATAGTTCATGGGCGAAAATCCCATTAAAATTAAGCTTAAATTTAATGAGAAATCAATAATTAAAGTTTAGAAAACATAGTCTAAAAATACCAATTTTGGGTGATTAATTTTTCTTGAAATCAAACTAAAATCAATTTTAAACACATAGAAAATGATTAGTTTAGTGTTAGAAATACTCTCAAAACAAAAATCTTTGAAGACCTTTTTCCAAAATTGCCCCAAAAAGCTTTGAATTTCAAAAATAAATAAAAAATGGTATTTTTCTAAGTTAAAAACTGTTCAGGCATAAAGAGTGCCTCTTGAACAAGAAGCATATCCCATGTACATAGAGTTTGAAGCCCCCAATTCCTCTACTAATGTGGCGAACAAAATTTCCCTGCACCAGAAACTGTGCACATCAACAATCACATTTTTAACCAACTCAGAATTGATACTCGGAACTCATTCGAAATCAGAATTTCACAAACTTTACATATATCGATACAAGAGACAACAATTAGGACTCAACAAAATCATCAGAAATTAGATTTATAGCCTACTTGTCATATTTACCGATTTAAGCCAATAAAACTAGTTTAAAACTTAAAATACCAAAATTGCCCTTGGCAGCTTCAAAAATTATGACGAGACCATTTTTAGCGTTAGTTTCACCATCCAAAACTACAAGGACTACTAGAATTTTAACTGAGCTTTTGAACCCCGAATGTTGACCAAAGTCATACTTTGTTTCCGAAAATGACTAAAATCATAACTTTGAGCATAAAAACCTCATTTTAACTCTAAATTCAGTTATGTAACTTCCTATAGTTCAATTTCATCACTTCAAAGCTATTGGGATCCATGATTCTTTGATCCGACCTCTAAATCTCAAAATGACACAAAAATCACTTTTTCATTAACTCGGGCAACAATGCCAGAATTCATATTTTCAACTGTTAACGCTTAGGATTCCATTTCAACCATACATAGTCAAAACAAGGCCCAAAACAACATATGAAAGGATAAAATAGTTAATTTCATATATAAGCCTAAAAATAACCGACCATGTCATTAAATCCAACATTTCCAAGGCCACCTAAGAATCAAGGTTAAAATAATGGCAATAGTTAGAGGGACAGAGAGTCATAAGATTGATCAGGATGATGGAGAAAATGGAAAGGTAAGAGAAATAATTACATTCTACCTCATGATAGGATGAAAACTAAGGAGCTAGTTATGGATTTGGAAAGGGTCTAGAATGAAGATATGCTAACAAGGATTCTTAATAGAGTAGAGGCTTTTGATAAAGTGTTAAAAGAAAAGAGTGCTAATTTTTCGGAGTTGAGCCAAAGGGTGATGTCTCACTCAGCTCAAGCAAGCACTTAGAAACATAGCCCATCTCTTTATTTTAGTCGTAAGGAAACAAAGTCACTAGGAGCTTACCTAGTGACATGTTTGCCAATCAAAAGGTGATAGCAAGTTGTGAATGGCTATTACAATGTGTAATGGTAAGTTCATTGAAGGACTTACACTCACACTTGATGTTAAGCTAGGTAAGGGAGTCAATGTTTCTTTACTAAAAATGAAAGATGGTGTTGTGAGTGAGAATGAGGAAGGCAACACTCTTGGCTATTCCAGGAGAGATAACATTGAGAAAGTTATGGGTGATTTAGTTAGGGATAAAAGTGTACCCCCCCCCCTAAATATTTCCTCTTCCTCAAAGTGGAAAGCTCCTTGTTAAAGATTGATCCTCCATTTCCCCAAAGACTCAAGAGAAGGATGAAGACACCAAGTTTCAAAAGTTCCTATCAATGTTTAACTCTCTCTCTATCAATATCCAATTGGTAGAAGTCCTTGTGGAGATGTCATATTATGCTAAGTTTATAAAATAGCTCATAACCAAGAAATGGACTATGGAATATGAAACAATCGAGGTATCGCACTATTGTAGTGCGATTGTGACCAATAACTTGGTAGTGAAGAAGGATGACTTAGGTGTGTTTACCATTTCATGTACCATTGGGGCTTGCAAACTTTACAAGGCATTGTGCGACCTTGGTGCTAGCATCAATATTATGCCATTAGCCATCTTTGAATAATTGGGCTTGGATACTCCTTCACCAATAACTATGAGATTGCTTATGCTCGATCAATCCATCAAAAGACTGCTTGGTATTTAACATGATGTGTTTGTAAAGACGTATAAGTTTATATTGTCAGTCAATTTTGTTAATCTTGACTATGAAGTAGATGTGGATGTACCCATCATCCTTGTTATATCATTCTTGGCTATAGAAAAGCACCGGTTGATATTAAGAGAAGAGATCTGAAGTTTAGAGTGAACAGTGAGGAAATGGTATTTAATCTTTACATGGTAATGAAGCAAGCGAAGGACCTCCAAGTGGTGTAGGTGGTTAAACATGTTGGAATTCATGATTTAAGAAGGACTCCATAATGCCAAGATGTTCAATACAATGATGCATTTGAGGCAACCCAAAATAAAGGTAGTTTTTGAAAAACGAGTGTTACTTGTGTAGGTATGAGAAATAAGGAATTTGGAGTGGATGAAAAAGGGTGATGCGATGTGCCAAAAATGGTGGATCTATGAGTTAAAATGGTGATCACTAGTTCGACCACCTTTTGAGACAGTTGATGACTTTTTATGTGTTATCAAATTAGGCGGTCAAAGTTGCAATTCGGCAGATCGCTGAATAAGTTGGGCGATGATAAGTTCTCCACCTTTTGGTAAAAAGGGAAAGATTTGATACAGTAAGAAAAGGGGGTAAGGAATGCATTTGATGCATCACCGAATGGGTTTGGCAGATTAAGTCGGCATTGCTGAATGTCATTCCTAACCGACCTATCTGAATGCTTTTCAAATTCTTTAGCCCTCCACTTTTCATCTTCCCTTCTTTTCACTTTTTCAACAACTAAGCCTCCTTGTAGCTTCTATGTTTGAATTTTATTTTTGGGATTGTGTGGATTTCATCAACAAAACTTCACTTGGTTATTCTCATTGTCAATATATTATCAAGGTATGTTTTTGACCTTTTTAAAAATTTTTAAACTATTCTTGAATGGTAAGGGCTTGAGTAAGGTTTTAAAAGATTAGGAATAATGGTATGTTGTTGCAAACTCATTGGAAATCATTGTGTGCTCTATTATTTTTATGCCTGTAGAACCTTATATCACTAGTTGTGCTTGTTTTGGATCAGTTCTTGATTCTAATGATGATTAATGAAATAGATTCGATGGATCTATGTTATATTTGATGAATGTGTTGCCTAATCATTGAACGAGATGGTATTTTGTCCAAATTTGATCATGATGACTTGTTGAGAACCTTTTGTTGGGATATACAATGGAATGTTTGATGTTTTAGTTGAACACGCATGCTTGTTGGATTTGATTGCGTTGTAGGTTATGGGTGAAGTCTGAGTAACTAACAAATTTGATTGAGTGACTTGAACTTGCCTAATTATAGTGTAGGTGACGTCTTTCTTAGGGGTAAAGTTGTCGTTTGATAAAATTCATAGCCATGGTGACAATGGTTGGATAAAAATAGACCTATAAGCATGTGATTATGTTGAATTGGTGGGGTAGTGTGCAACTTTTCCCTCATTTTTGTGCAATGTTCTTGAATTTTGACTTTTGGGAAAATTGGCCTTAACTAGTTATTTTTGGGGATGGTCACTATGACTGCTGAATTGAAAAAATGATGCTCCAAGTTGTCATACATTACTTTTTGTGACTAGTTTTTATTGTTTAGTTATGCACTCTCGGCGATGGTATTTTTCACCGCCAAATTGATTCGGTGGATCATCGAATGCTTATGCATATCGTTGATGTGATAGTGATTTGAAGTTTGAAAACAATGAAAGAAAAGTGATGGTCAATTTGACCATCGAATTAGTTTGGCAATTTGTCGAAAATGGTCGGCTGGAAAACTGACTTGTTTGCACAACTTCTTTCTCTAAAACTTAATTTTGATTACTTTTTTCATATTATTGATTCTCACAAATGTTTAAGCTTGTTTTATAGACATAGCCTGACTAAAACATATTTTTATCTATCGAGGATCCTGGGCGGCTCCTAGAGTCATCACAGCTCCCAACCAGGGGGAACATAGATCACAAAGACATTGTAGGGAAAAATGGGCCAAGGGCAAATGGAATGTACTATAGAAAAGGGAGCCTCAAAGTGATAAACAGGGGTCATTAGCCTAAGCTAGACAAGTTTGGAAGATGATCAAACGAGGTCTAAAACCCACCAGCCTTGAGCCTCCATCTTCGAAGCAAAGTCACAAACGGCGTCAAATAGAAGCAACGACCAAAGCCTTACATGATCTTCTCCTTCAAACCTCACAGATAATCCAGGGAACAATAGCCCCTCAACACTTGAATAGATTGAAAGCAGCAGGGCTCAAAACCATCCTGGACTAGAGAAGACACTCTGTAGATGGAGTCATTGATAGGTGTCCCAAGGTGTAGGATACTTTTGTGTTTCATCATTTCCTATGCTTTATCACACCTTGGGAGCCTTACATACCAACTTGGGTTTGGGATTTCTATGAGGTATATGCCAAGGTCATCCTAAGAGTAGGGGTGATGTCGTCTAAGTTACACCTCCTTTTTAGAGGATAAAGCAGCCATTGTCAAGATGAAAAACCTAACCAAGGTTAGGGTCAGACCCATGGGAAATACGTAGACTCAAGACAAATTCACCAATAAGCAATCCATGTAGTTAACCAACTCAATTCCCAAAATGGGAGTTTTTACAATATTCAATAAAAAAAGTAAATGAAACTAACTATCACGAGAGACAATCAATAATAGAGATAAAACTAGGGTATTGTGTTCCCCATGATTCCACAACCTATTATCACTGAATAACCCAACTGTTATCTAGTGTATAGCATGCAAGTGATAATCAATAATAGAGAGCAACTAGGGTATTGTGTTCCCCCTGATTCCCCAACTTAGTATCACCAAATAACTGATGATGGCCACGCTCCAATAAGAAAGCGGTCGCTATCTGTAATTAATCTAATCGAGGTTAGGGTCGAATCCACAGGGAATACAGGGCTTGACTATAAGATTTCATTACTAATCATTCCTAGTATCTATAACTACAGTCTCTAGATGGGGGGAGGGGGAGGTTGTTGTGATTCAAAGACAACTAAAAATAAACACTAATTAAAATTCGAGAAAACACTCAATTTTGGGGGAAACTTAGGAATTGTGTTCCCATTGATCGTTGACTCAATTACCCTAGGTAACATAATTTTAATCGGTGAATTGCATGCATAACAGTAACTTAGGTTCTTCCAAACTTCTTGTGAAGGTGAAGGTCGAATTTCACCATGGCACTAGGTCGGCCACCATGGTCTGCCAACTAACCGCTACTTATTGTCCCAGTACACCTCCCCTAGGTCAAGTTTGGTCGATTAGATGGGAAAACATCAACCGAATCCTGTCATCTATTTCACTTTTTCTATTCATCACTACCTTGGTTGGGATAGTAATAGTAGGTAGGGTTTGGTGTTTGACACCATCAAAAATCATTAATCATGAAGGGAAATAAACAATACATGCAAAACACCAATCACAAACATGCACAAAACCTAGGTCATCCTAAGTCAACTAACCATTGTTCCCACAATCCCAAGTTGTGGATCTTTAACTACTCATGGATAAGATAAAACACATAAAAATGCACATAATAGTCATATTTGATTGTTTTACAAATAACAATGGAGAAGATAAGCACCCCAAGTTGCAAAACCACAAGCTTAGCTGATCAACAATGAGTACAAAGCAAGATTTATAATCCCTAAAATGGGTTCCCAAAGAGAACAATCTCTAAAAACCTAAGAAAAGCTTCAAAATGTAATGGAGAAATGTCTATTTTTCAAACTCTCTGCAAAAACCTAATTTAAACTATTTATAGTATTTACAAAATAACCCTAGGAATTATGCAAAAAAGACAGCTGGCATCTGATAAATTTCACAGTTACAATGCATAGGTTGGCTTACTAGTCATAGTTGGGGTCTTGTATCAGGTTCTTGGCATCTTAGACTGAACTGGTATTACCTATAGGTACGAGTATTAATCGAGCTATGACTCGTATGTTGGTCTCGTAGACTTGGTCTTCAATTTTTGGTACAACATTTTGGCTCTTTGATTCTCGCTACGAGTCCACCTTTACGATCATAGCTTGAGTTACAACTTGTAGAAGGGCTCATATAGCCTATGCTTTAGCAAAAATCTGCAACTTTTCTTCAAAATCATGCCAACCTAACTTTTCAGGAAAATTAACACAAAAACACATCAAAACACGAAAAGGTTGCTTTAAGAACTCACAAAATCCCTTGTTTAGGCATCAAATATGTTTTAATTTGACAACACATCAATAACCTAATTCTTGTCTAGTGTATAGCATGCAACATGATGATTTAAGTTCACCAAGCCCTTTGGTCAGAGGTGAGAGGCCAATTTCACTATGCGACTTGGCCCATATCAATGGTGTGCAATACTAAGCATTACTTATAAGTCCTAGTACAACCTCCCCTTGTCCCAATTCGATTGCATGGACGAAAAAAAAAATCGATCAAATCTTGTCAATCAATCTCTTCTCCTATTCATTAATACCTTGGTCCAGTCAGTAACACTAGGTGGACTCTAATGTTTGCCACTATTAGAAAATATGCAAAACAAAGATAATTGATTAATACATGCATATACCCTTCCAAGAATTATGAATTACCCGAGTTTACTTTGTTAGATTTGCATGGTTCCCATAACCCTAGTTGTAGATTTAGCTACTCATGCTATGTGTAGATAAATAAATAATGAATTGAGAAAACATAATTAAACACTTACAGAATAGAATCAAGATCAATCAAACCCAAGAAGAATGAGAATCAGAAGCATCAAGATCAAATTTACACACAATTGTTTCCTCAATATCTTCTCTCTCATATATTGAGTTCTCCAAGTAAAAACCCTAAAAACACTGAATAATAACGTTCTCTTCTGAAAATAACCTTAAAGTACCATTTGTAGTAATTATAATTAATTCCTAAACAAAACAGAAAGACTAGTCGGTAAACTCCACGAAAGGTCTCTACGACTCATAGTGTCTTCTACGGCTTGTGGTCGGGGTCTCGTAGTCATCTTCCAGGATTTTGGACTTCTCTTCTATGGCACAACTTTATGACCTTTAAATTGATCTACAACTTGTACATCATGTTCATAGGCTTCAACTTCATCAAATAGTCCTTCACTGGAAATCCTCATGAAACCCATCAATATGACTCGTATACATGTCTTATTGAGCTGATCTTCATAATTCATACCTCATTGGAATTTTTCATAAAACTTCCTCTACAACCTGTAGAATGTGCTACGATCCATAGAGGGTCTCCTAAATCATCAAAAACCAGTAATGTTATGCAATTTTTCCCCAAATCATGGATAACCTGTATTCTTGAAATCTAAACATAGAAACTCAAAAAAACCACAAATATCGCATTAAGAACACTCAAAATCTTAAGTTTTAAGCATCAAATGTGTTGTAATTTGGCAGCATATCAACACCCATAACTTAAAATTATTGTTTGTCCTCAAGCGACGGCTCAATGTATTAGACAATACAGTAACACACAGACCTCAATTCATTGGCATATATCACTTACAATTCAAACTCAGATACCAACACTAACTTTCCAAAGTTGGATCAGATAGTTAATTAGCAAATCAACGCAAATTGGTGCATATAGCAACACAAATATGACAAGCAAGGGGTTATCAACAGTTATCACTGAAGAAGTCAAATGCTAACAATGCAATGCAAGTGCCCTCACAGAAAGAAGTCTAATATTTGACACTCAATGATGATTTCATATTTAACCTTGGGACTATGCAAAAACACTCATTCTCATAAAAGATATTCATGCATAATGACTAATACCATAGGCTTGCCCTGATACTCATGACTCAGACCTTCAACTAACTGGACTAGGATCACTTTAGGAATTTCTAGGCTTGTAACGTTGGCTCAAGGGGCTATGGTATGATAGTTTAGGAAAATTCTGACTAACGGCCCTCCTTGAAACGGCATTTTCCTACAGTTTTGCCCCCACCAACTCTGTCATTTTCACCTTGTTTTTCCCCTTTTCCTTATTCAAGCTTTTTTGGGTGCTTTCTTCTCATTTTTTAGTTTTTTTGCCTTGTTCCTATTCTTTTTTTGTTTTTTTTGCTTTTTAGCTCAATCTAAGGCATCTTTTAGTTTTTCTTGGACCTGGTACATGATTTTTCTTCTTTTTCTCTTCATTCCAAACTATTCCCCTTATTGTTGTGCTTTTACCCTTTCACCAACCACCCTTAACTTAGGATTTTAGCCTGTGTTAAAGTACACATTATCTATTGTCTGAACCAAGGCCACTTTTGATAGCCACCCTCAACTTAGGCTTTTTGCATCAGTCAAGGTTTACAATGTTCAAGGACAGACCAGGGCCAATTTCAGGGTTTTTGACTAGATAAGGCTAGGTTAATTAGGTGTTTAGAAATAATTAGTACATGTAAGGCTCAAATATTTAGAACAAGGGATATATCATGATTTGATTGCTTATTTTTAGGCTAAAGTAAACAATTTAAGAACAAAGGCCTAACATCCTTTCCTAATCCATTTAATATGTGATCTAACTTAGACTAATAGGGCAAGTTCTAAATTAACACAAAATACATAAATCTAGCAAAATAAGCTAGACTCTCATGACATAGCATACGCTACAAACAAAAGACTCACAAATCATGCTTTCTATCTCAATTTACCCTCACTTGTCAGAATAAATTTTGTCAAACACCTAAATATGCTTGGTTATTATCTAACTACTTGTCAAAATATTTTTGCTGGGTATCATTTTTCAAAACAAAACATAAAAGCATGTTATATTCCACATTTATTAGTATCAAATGCTAAAAATATTATCTAAACATCCTAAAAGTGTCAGTTCAAAAGAAATTAAATATATACGAGGAAAAAGAACATAGGCAAGAAAACCTCAGGAGCAAAAATTGGGGTAGTTATGGACCATAAGCTTCTCAGACTTCACTGAGGCCCATAACTATCCACCCCTATATGCATTGTCCGCAATGCACAAAATCAATCAAAAATATAATATAAGGGGTCAAAATATACCTGGACGCCTAAGCGCCTGCGTCCACCTTGTGTTTCCTCCCAAGCAACACCTGATTTAATGTCGTGGCATGACATAGATATCTTGAGTACTCAGACTTTCTAAAGATTTAGTGCTCCCTTATCACCAAACTTTTCCTCACTTTGGTGCCTCTCCGCACTCTGTCGTACTAGAACATTGGAGCTTGTAATCATGCCTCATTGAATATGATCTATTTGCATTGACACAAGTTCAAACTAACAATTGAGTTGTAGAATTACCACAAAGTGTTGGTCAACTATAATGTTTATCTTGGCAATGCCAGACTTTATCTCCTTTAATGTTTTATCTTGGGTGTCTACCATTTTTTAACAATTGATCAAGCACCCCCTCAATTCTCAAGTTCCTATCTCCGATATCATAGAAATTATGGGGGTGCATAGTGGCTACTTATCTTGCCATTCTTGTGGGCTTCATTCATCATATGATGGCTTTCTTGAATGTCCCCTGGCTTTGTTGGCTTGTGTGTATGCTTCCTTAATATCTCCAAATTTTCTCTGTTCTAAGCAAGCATGCTAAGGATGTTTTCATTTATTTTTTGCTTGGTCAAAACTCTTGTCAACAGTGCTTACATGATCTATTGGATGTCTATTCCTGGGCTTCCGCATATGGGTTGATTTGACCATCATGTTCATGTACTCAGAAATTTCTGAGAATGGTTGCTCTACAAACAGACCTCCCAAGTCGACATCAGTACATGCTTGACTATTAGTATCTAGAGCTCGACAGATTCACCACTAGGACATTTTCCTAAATCTCATGGTTCGTTGTATTCCTCAAGCATCTATTAAACCGCTCCCATCAAGAATTGAATCACTAGGGAATTGCTTGAAGTGTGATATGGGCCTCCACTTTGAGTCTGTTTGGTTTGATGAAGTAGCTTGCTAAAAAAAGCCCTCTGGAATCCTATCCACTTGGTGATCGAGACTTGTGGAAGCTCAAATAACAATAATGCAGCATTGCCAGTGAGATACAATGGGAAGACATGAAGCCCCACAACATCCATAGAAAAAATCTATGTACCTATCACACTCTTACAAACAAATGCCACATTATGCAAGTGGCTATGTGGATCATCTGATGGTAATCCTGTAAATAGCCTATAGTTCTACAACATCTTAAGTAACCTACTCAAGGCTGTGAACCTTTTGTTTGCCGGTAGTGGTGGCAACATAATAACTTTTGTCACATTCATAGCCATGGGGTTCAACCTGTACTTATTCCAATGGTAAGCATTGACATTGAACTCCCGAGGTTGTGCAAGATCCTCCAAAGGAGGTGGGTTCTCATTCCTATCATCATCATTATTATCTTGGTTGAAGACTACATTGGTTGTGTTGTTGGCATTTTCTTGGGCCATCTATCTTTTAGTACGATGGATTTCTAGATCAAGTGGAGTTAAGGGATTGCCTTGACTTCGAGTGTTGGGCATACATTACTTCTATAGAGTGCAAAGAAACAAAAACAAAAATAAAAGTAAAACAAAGGGAACTAAGGATTAACACTCAAATTATTTATTGAATCAACCTGAGTCTAGCCGTATTCTCCCAACATGGCGCCTAAATCATGATCTCACCCAAGTTACACCTCCTTTTTAGAATATAAAGCTTTCAATGTCAAGATATAAAACCTAACCAAGGTTAGGGTCAAACCCACATGGAATACGTAGACTCAAGACTAATTCACCAATAAGCACTCCAAGTAGTTAACCAATTCAATTCCTCGAATTGGGGGGTGGTTTGCAATAATCAATAAGAAAGTGAAGTAAACTAACTAATATGAGAGATAATCAATAATAGAGAGCAACAAGGGTATTATGTTCCCCATGATTCCCTAACTTAGTATCACTGGATAACCCAATTCTTGTCTAGTGTATAGAATACAGGATGGTAATTTAAGTTCACCCTTTGGTCAAAGGTGAGAGGCAAAATTCACTATGCAACTTGGCCCATGTCCTTAGTGTGCAACACTATCCATTACCAATAAGTCCCTGTACAACCTCCCCTTGGCCTAGTTCAGTTGATTAGACAAGAAGACATCAATCGAATCTTGTTAATCAATCTTTTTTCCTATTCATTACTACCTTGATCCAATTAGTAACACTGGGTAGGTTCTAATGTTGGCCACCATTAGAAAACATGAAAATGAAGAGAAATGATTAATACATTCACATACCATTCCAAGAATTGTAAATTACTTGGGTTTACTTTGTTAGTTATTCATGGTTCTCATAACTCTAGTTGTGGATTTAACTACTCATGATACGTGTATATGAAGAAATTATGAATTGAGAAAATATAATTAAGAACTTATACAACTGAATCAATATCAAGCAAACCCAAGAAGAATAAGAACCATAAGCTTTAAGATCAAATTTACAAACAAGTGTTTTCTCATAATTTTCTCTCTCAAGTATTGAGTTCTCCAAGCAAAAACCCTAAAAATACTGAATAATGACTTCCACTTTTGAAAAATAACCTTAAAGTACTATTTATTTAAATCCCAATTAAGTCCTAAAAAAATAGAAAAACTAGTCGGCAAACTCCTCAAAAGGTCTCTATGACTGGTAGTGTCTTCTATGCCTCGTAGTTGGGGTCTCATAATCAGCCCCTAAGTTTTTGGACTTCCCTTCTACGACAAAACTTCTCTACTCGTAAATTGACTTATGACTAGTACTACACGTTCATAGGCTTCAACTACATCAAATTATCCTTCACTAGAAATCCTCAAGAAACCCATCAATATGTGTCGTAGAATTGTAATACCCCACACCTTACATGTACTACTCCTATGCATATGAAACTTGATTTTGCTTGGTCAAATTAGTGCCTATTTTTAAAAGTATTTGAATATCAACACTTAAGAAGGTTTAGTGTATACAAGTTTTAAGTAGAATTGAAGAGATTGCAACCTTAAATTGAGTGAGAGAAGTGAGGTGCTTGTAGGACATAGGAAGCTAGCAAGTGAGTTACCTACTTGCTTAGCTTAAATTTGCTTGCTAGATTGAGATGAGGCTCGACGCCGAATCTGTCCAAGCCTGATTTTGAATAAAGTACGTCTTAAGGGTGTAATATTTTTCCATCTTTTAGCATCATAAATGGACTATATTTCAGCCCAAGGAAAATATAAAAAGAGACAAAAGACATCACAATTCATTTTATAATTTAGGCCCAAACTAACTAAAAAGAAAGGAGAAAAATGGGCATCAAAGGCCTACCAATTTGGAGCCCAATAAGACCCAAGTAAAAGGGAAATTCAGTACATTATTCACTTGATAAAATAAGGCTTTTAATGGAAAAGTAAGTAGGCCAAGTGCTCCTTTGAAAGGGGCTTATAAGTAGCTCACTCAAGTAACTTAACTTGGACAAAAATCAGATTGTTTTTCCACGTTTTCTCTCAATTATTTATTGAATTTACAAGCACCTACAAGAGACTTTTAGTATTTTTAGAGAGACCATAAAAATGAAGGTGAAGATATTTAATCATAGTTGGGTATTTAGTATGGTTTCTTCATGAAAAAAAAGAAGTATATGCTAGTTATGCTTGTGCTGGAAATTTTGACAGCATGTGCCCTAAGGATTGTTGTGCACTTTTTTGTTACTTAAGAGGATTTTCTCTTCTTGGTTGGATAAATTAGGCAGTAGTACTTATTTTTCTAGCAAGGCTTAGTTTATTAGTGATGTAACTAGGATACTGCACTACTTTTATAGTCTGCAAAAGTGAGTTCTTATATGATATTGCAATTGTATTCTTAGTACGAACTTGTGGGCTAGTAGTTGGAAATTGTTGTTCCACGACCTCCATCTACTTTGGGACTATTTTTGAGCTATTTGAAGGCTGATATAATATGTAAACTATGTTGGATACATTCCGGTTAAAGTTGAAATAGATTCGGGATTGTTGACGTCAAAATGTAGCGAGACGACGTAATGTTATGTTGCCTATATGAGTGTTGTGTAAGATTGTTCTGTCTTGTGCCTTGTGAGCTGTTGTAAGAAAGTTAAGGGTATGAAAAAAGTTGTATATTGCATATAAATAAGAATGGCTATTAGAAAATACGATTTTGAGTGGAAATGTCAAAAGAATGCCTTTGGGTCACTAAATACAAGCTTGCTGCTCGGATCCTACTTTTTATAAAATTAGACTGCCAAGAAGTATTTCTTAGCTCCTAACACTAGTATTATTCACTAATCTATTATAGATAAATATTTCATGGGAAAGGAGGTTACTCTGAGGTAATAACAAGGTCACATATCAAGGTATGTAAGGCTACTTGATTTCGTATTACTTGGCACGAAATCTAGATTCCTCCTTGGCACATAATGGTACTTACCAATTCCGACATAGATAATAACCATGTCTCTACACTTTCACATGTTCATGTGTGCCCATACATAGTCACCTTCGAATCTGCATATATACTTGGATACCAAGATACATGGGTTGTTGTTGCTAAATAAAGTTCACGAGTTGTTTCATCTCCTATGTATTTCATTATTTATGTGACCTACTCTTTTCATTGTCATATTGTCCTGTATGAATATTTGCATGTCACATGCTATATCTATAGTCCCACATCTCAAATATTATGACCACCAAAAAAATCATCTCAAAGGTAAACAAAAGATAAAGTATATTTCTTATTGATGGGTGGTAACCCGAGGGGTGGAAGAATCATCTAGCCAGGGTCGATCCCATTACGGGGGATAACACTAGGGATGAAAGGAAAAGCCTAGCAAGGGCTGACCCCAATATAGATTTAGCACTGATTAGCTGGTCATTTGTATTAAATATTGTGCACAAATTATAAAGTAAAAGTAAAGTAATGCAAAGAACATAAAGTACATGATTCTCCAATATAATTAAAGGTGGTCTCCATCCTTACATTAGTGCATGATTTCGTTTGAGTTCTTACGTCATATACAGTATTTCCTGCCTTACATATTCAGTATATTATCTCGTACTAACATCCCTTACAGGGGACCTATATTTCATGCTGCAGGTACAGGCACTAGTAGATCTCCCCAGTAAGAGTACAGGATAACCAGCTACTGTTACCGAGCTCTAGGTTGCTTCGGGGCTTTGTGTGTATGTCTAAAGCTTATATTTTTGTATTGTATAACTAGTCGCGACGGTGTCTATCCCACCTTTATCAGATATTATTCCTTATCTAGAGGCTTTGTAGAACATATAAATTAAAGTATGATCATGTATCGTACTTTAGACATTGTGGCTCAAACGTCCTAGTCATATGCATTTTCCTTTGGCTTGTTATTATTGTCAAAAGCACGTTGAATATGGAAACCCCTTATAATATATATAGAAGGTGCATATTACAAAATGGTTCTCCCAAGCCATATCAACAATGGATGCCAGTCCGTCTTAATAGGACTTTGGGCATGATAAGAATGCTCTACAGCTCGTATGCATGTCTCCTTAAGCTGATCTTCAAAATTCATCCCTCACTGGTATTTGTCACGAAACTTCCTCTACAACTCATAGAATGCTTTGCGATCTGTAGAGGGTCCCATAAATCATCAAAAACCAGTAATCTTCTGCAATTTTTCCCCAAATCATGGCTAAGCTATATTCCTGATAATCTAAACACAAAAACACATAACATCCACAAATATCGCATTGAGAACACAAAATATCCTAAATATTAAGCATCAAATGTGTTGTATTATGGTAGCACATCTAGGGGCCAGAACAAAATTGCTCCAAAACCTATTGATGTTGTCAAAGTGAGAGGTGTGTCAATCCCATACAGTGAGCAGATATAAATGACTTTTTGGAGTGTACCTTTCGGATTCGGCATAACTTGGTGAACATGGTTAAAAAGAAGACCTTGGACGACCTAAAAGCTTGGTTGGCCCCAATTATTGGCATACCTTCTCCTTTATGGTTGGTGAGGTAGTAGTGATTGAGAAGAAAGAACTGAACATTCCGGTGGGGTTATTGTTATAGTTTTTCTGTAGTAACCGATGCCTTCCTAAAATAAGTCAATTTTATGATACCCAAAAGAGGCGTCGGTTGGATATATTATGGACCACTAGAAGTTAAATTTTGGTTCGATTATTGCCCCTGAGATCCTCACAAGAGCATAGCAGATTCAGAATTCTCTTCTATCTCCTAGCCTCATCACAACATTGTGTCGAAGAGTATGAGTTCCATTTGACCGAAAGACTGATGTTGAGATAACTCCATCAACCTCCACTAATATCCAGCCAAATGAGGCTAAATTTCAAAGAGATAAAGAGGACAGGGCCTGGAATATGTCACGCCCCAAAGAGAAGGGAGTCATGACTAGCACTCGATACCATTATTGGCTAAGTAAGTCACTGAACATGCTAGTTAACTAAACTAGGGACCAAAAAATCGGACATCATAACATCTGAAAAACTAAGTCTAGATCGTTTAGGTCATGACCTGGTCAATAGTAAATCATGTACATCATGATAGGTAAGCCAAAATGATAAAGCGCTAGCAATCCGACAAGGCTCCTACAACAGTTGTATAGACACACACTCTATATACATGTCAACCCTATGACAGGAGAATGAAAGGTGAAGAAGAACCAACCCAAAATAACATGTCCACAATAGCCTTTACGAGTGTCAATAACACTGCCGGGACAGGGCCCTGACTATACCCAACTATACAACAAAAAGTAAGCATCCCGCAAAAGCTCTAGAAAGAGGTGGAGCTACCAAGTCATAGCTAAACTAGCCTCCTAGTAGATAGGTCGATAAAATCCATACCACAACTTGCATGCACAAAATAACATTTAGCATCCCCAGGCAGCAGGATGTCAGTACGAATGAACATGTTCTGGTATGTAAGACAAAAAGTAAAATCATGATAATTATAGTAAAAAGGGTATATAAATAGTACTTATAACTATAACTCAAATAACTTTCATGGCCAACACTCAGTATCCTAGTGATAAGCATAATATGTTCGAGTAATCACATGTCATGAATATATATATATATATATATATATGCAAATGCATGACATACCTAACCAAATGCTAGTATATATATATATATGTATATATGCAAATGCATGACATACCTAACCAAATGCTAGCAATAGTTGTCCTTTCTGGTAGCTAATCATCATCATATTTTCCAACATGTGGCCATCTGAACCATATACATATAAATTATCATTTGGGAAAATAGGTGCCATACCTCTGATTATAGCTTGAAATCCTTGCATAACGTGCAATGTATGATTTGAATATTGAATGCACATAGTAGGTCATAGCAAGAATTTAGTGAATCATTATTCATAGGTATATGTATCCTTGTAGAATCTTAATTACTGTAGTTATGCCAATCTTGGCTCATTGGTACACTTATTCTCATAACATCATAATAATTACCGTCGCATATACACATGACTCATGGGATCTTATATGTCTTTTGAATAAGTTTGGAACTTAACTCAACATTTAAAATGAAGCTTTAACTCAAAAAAGTTCATAAAGGTGCTTCACACAATCCTTATACTTAGTTCAATGTCAATTAGTTAAAAAAAGTATTCAAAAAAATCAAGTGCCTTGGTAGTTTAAATAGGAGCATTATACTGAAGATTATCAAGGAAGAATATACTGGAGAATCAACGTGTTGCCTCTTTAAGTTCATCAAGCATGGTTTTATCAAGGAAGAAGGAATAATTATGAATACTACATTCCCTTTGTTATATGCCTTATTGTTTAGTGACACCACACCAAAACACCTCAAACATATAGCCGAGTAGTCAAGAAAACCAAAAAATTGAGATATGAATGTCCAGCTTAAGCGAACGAATGAAATGCTAACCAAATATCATTAAGAAAATAATTTAACTGCAATCTCAGTGCCTTCAATAGAATGTCTTTCTAGCAATGAAATGAAAAAATATCGCATTTGTTGTTCTGGGAAATTTGCAGACTTCATTCTAAAATGAGTGACGGAGCTTAGCCTTAACATATCTTTCCAATAGACGTCTAAATGCCCAAAGTTTCTTCACAAAAGTTGTTCCTTACGTTTTAAACTTTGCAACAGCTATATTTATGCAACTTACAACCACTAATAAATAGTTCCTAATTGAGCAGTAATTGGATGATTTTCCATATAGCATTTATGCGAGGAAACTATCACGACCCAAGCCTAGGGCCTAGACGTGACACGACAAATGGGAACCCGAAGGGACCTAACCAAGCCTCTTAGCATATCAATCCCACATCCTTGGTCATGGAAGCAAAGTAAAAATAACAAAAGATAAATAAAATAGGAAGTGCGACTAAAGGAAGTCCTTGAATATGAAGTAAGCATAAGAGTCAAGCTCATAGCACAATAACATCATAGTATCCAACATACACCTCTAAACTTGGAATGGAGAGGGGGCCAAGACACTTTTCGGAATCACCCTCATAATGTCAAATGTTCAATATAAATAAGTCTTATAATAGCAAGAGAAAGTAGATAGTGTCCCCGAACGTGAGGACTCACCAAGCTTATCTTTGAATAATCTCACTAGCCATGTGGAGGATAATCAAGAGGAGCTTCGATCCCTACATGGTGATATCATATAGGCATAAAGTATGTGTTAGTACGTCTGAATTTACTTAGTATGTAGGATGCAATGCAACAAGACATAAGCTGATTTAGTCAAAATGCATAAAATCAGGCAATGGATAAGTGTAATCTCAATATCGCTTGCATGATCAATGCTCGAAGTAAATCATACTTGTAAATCATTCAACTTGCATATAGCATAATACATGTGTGGGAAGAGACCCTAACTGACATAAGACCAAGTGAGCTACAACTTGGAATCCCAATGATTACCCCTCATTGGTAAAGAGGTTGCCTACTTACCAAGGTAAACTATACTCACCTTACGGGAGCTTGTCCTATTTCGGAAAAGTAACCCACCTTGTAGGAACATGTCCTATTTTAGGGTAGATTTCAAATAAAGTGCACTAAATAGATACACTAGTGTAGCAAGGGTAAATAATAATCGTATGTTGGCACATAGTTTGAGGAATGGAGTATGGTCTCTTGAAGATAGTCCACACCGACATCCAATCCATGCAGTGCTAAATCTAATCCTACAGAATAGTTGAAATAATCATAACTTGTATAACTTGTAGGAAACATGAAAATATGATATGAGTATCTCATAAACATACTTGACCTCTAATAGTGAGTCTAACTTGAAACATGAGAGTCTAACAATAATACATGAACAATTGCTTTAACATGAATGGTTCACAAGAGGTAAAATCTTGAAAATAGGGATTAACTTCATACTTGCATAATCAATGATAATTTCATAAATTTACAACATACTTGAAAGCCCATAATCATTATTAATAACTTGACTTGTAAATCTTGTAATAGATCATCAATAACTCGAGAATTCTTAACTTGACATTTTATCAAACACTTGGTGGGTGTATAATGCTTGTTCAAAATCGTGCAATTCAAGAGTGTAATAATATGAGAGAAAACTCAATGCACATCAACCCACCAACATATATTAAAAACACTCATATAGGATACCTTGAAATCTATCATCAAATCTAATAATAGATCATAGTTTCATAGCTCAAAACACGCATAGTCTCAATACACAAAACACATACATAGTACAAGCTTGAAATGGATAGTCATGCATAATCATTCATCATTTCATAGAATCCCAATATAATTTATACTTATAATCCGTCATAAGAGATATCCATAGATAATATAACTTGAAAACATGCAAATTTCATAAAAAGAAATTTAGGCTTCATGTGTGAAAGGACCCAATGGATGAAACCCACATACCTCAAACTTGCGAATTCCTTGATATATACTTGAAGGAGACTTGAAGCTTGAATGGAGTTCTTGAGATCCAGAATTAAGCTTGAGACACTTGAATTTGGATGAAGTATTTGGTTAAGTCTTGGAGAGGTTTTGAAGAGGGTCTTGAGTTATATAGAGTTGAAAATGGCTAAGTAAAGGTTTTTTCATGAATAAGTAGGCATGGGGCTATGACCCCAATGCCCTTGGGCTGAAATGAAAAACTAAGGAAAAAGTTGAACTGGTCGGCGTCTAGTCCACGATGCAGACCCATCGTACAGGACAATTTTACACTGATCCTCACCCAGTCCACGTCAAGGCCTGGCCGCGGATGCACATTGTTTTATGAAAATTAGTGAAAATTAATTTTCGCTACGGGCCCTCTGAAATCCGAATTATACCTATTCTCCACTCAATTTTACCCCCTGATTGAGAATATGAAGTTGAATACTTGATATCACGAATGAATTTTGAGATATATAAAAATTATGATTATAGGCATTTTCGAAGCACATTTTTTGGGTGTTTTCGAAACGTCTACAAAAGTTCATGAAAACAATCGGAAAAGAGCCCTAAGATTATTATCTGAATATACCAACTTTTAAAATATAATAACCAACAAGAACATGAAATTTATATCTTCCAAAACAGCTCCAAACATAGCTAATAGGAGGAGAAAATAATTACAAAGTGCAAGGCATGCATTTCTAGGCACGCGAGCAAATTTTAATGGTAAAAAGACGAAGAACTTACCTAAATAGCTTAGGGACTTTATGGCATCTTAATATTTAGTTTCTAAACTATTTGGGGACAAAATGGAAATGTTTTGAGCTTTAAAATTTAGCCGACATATACGTGGTCTTGACCCGACCCAGCCCATGCCTCATTTTCCTACTCGGGCAGTCACGGTAAGACTATCATAACTTCTTATTTCGAAGTCACATTAATGCACGGTTTTATGTTTTGCAAACTAGACCCGTAGACCTTCAATTATAGTGTTCATGCCCCCCATATGTATATATTTTAGGAGATATGTCCCGATAGATTTGGCCAAAATTTAAGAAGGATTTCTTAAAGAAGCTTACGGTAACTTTTGCCACCCTTCATCTTGCAACTTTTTTGATTCCAAAACTTAACATATGACCTTTCTACTATTAAAACACCTGTTAAAAATCCAATATTCTCAATTTACATACTCTTTGTCCCATCCAAGAAGTGAAATGTAATTTAAATCTTTTGAAAAAGTTGAGGTGCCACTCGAGACATTTCTTTTAATCTTGAATGTGTATGGAGATTCCTTTTACTTAAAGCTTTAAGTCCTTGAATATTAACACTTATTTGTAGCCTTATTATCCTTAGGTTCTATATAAAATCATATATGTCTTATATAACATGTCACACTATGTATATTATGGAAGACGAGAAACACGGGTTCTCCTGGTCTCCCCATAAGAATATTTGTCCACAAATGTGTCAAGAAGCCCCTTAGTTGAATTACTATCTCCTAAAATGTAATTTTATTAGATTATACCTTTTATCCCTCCAAACTACAAATCAACTTCTAAAAATTCTAACTACTAAGTTTTGTATAGTTATCCAGTGACAAATCATATAAATTAAACTCCTAACTCATTTAAAATTTAAGTCATTGTAAAAAGATGACTGCCTATTTGAAAAGCGACTCACCTTAAGTTGAAAATATCCAGGGTGCTTCTTCATCATTTCCTCTTCAACTTTCCAAGTTATTTTCTTTATGTTGTTGTTCCACCACAATACTTTCACGGAGACCTTTCTTTATTTCGAAGTTTTCTTACTTGTTGATCTAAAATAGCCACTGGTAGCTCATCATATAACACATCCTCAGCAATGTGGATAGCTTCAATGTGAGTAAGACATGAAGAATCTCCAATGCATTTCTGCCATATAGATATATATACATGTACAACTGGATGGACTGCTCTCGATTCTAAAGACAAATCAATCTCCTATGCCACCTTGCCAATTTTTTTAATAATCTTATATGGCCCAACATACCTAGGATTTAGTTTCCACTTATTCCATGTCACATGATACCCTTCACAGGTGATACTTTCAAGAACACCAAATCTTCTACATCAAAATCTAACCCTTGTTGCATTAGGGCTTAGAAACTTTGGCTCCTTCACGCCAAACCAACCAATCAGTGACCTATATCTTTGCCTGAATAGTGCATGATAAGGCGCCATTTGAATACTAGCTTGGAAGTTGTTATTATAAGAGAACTCGATAAGATATGGATGATCATCCTAGCTTGATTTAAAGTCCAACATACAGACATGTCACATATCCTCAACGGTCTAGATGGAACACTCTCCTGTCTATCAGTTTGTGGATGAAAAATACTGCAAAGATTTACTTGAGAGCCCAGACCCTTTTGGAAAAACTTCCAAAAATATGTTGTAAATTGAGCCTCTCGATCAAAGACAATAGATAATAGAACTCCATGGAGATGAACAATCTCTTGAATGTAAGCCTAGCATAATTCTACACTTAATATGTTATTCTTACTGGCAAGAAATGATTTGATTTTGTCAGCTATCAATGATTACCCAAATAGAATCATACCTGCGTGGAGTACGAGGCAAACAAGTGATAAAGTCCATATTTATCATGTCCCATTTTCATAGCAGAAGCTCAATATATAGAGCTAGGCCTTCAGGTGTCGGATGCTTTGCTTTAACTTGTTTGCTCTTCAGACATTGGGCTACCATCTTTGTAAAATTCTTTTTCATGCCATTATACCAAAAGATTTGTCAAAGGTCCTGATAAATTTTTGTCGCTCAAGGGTGGGCTAAATATCTACAATAATGGGTCTTAGAAAAATATTGGAACGGAATCCTCCGATATTTGGCGCACACAAGCGACTTTGGTACCTAAGGACTCTATCTCTCATTAGCTCAAGCAAAGGATGCTTCCGTTGTGGAATACTTTCCCTTAGTGTCATAAAGTCAGGATCCATCCTCGCGCTGTCACTCTTTTACTTCAGTAACAAAGGAAGATTCTATTGTATTTTGAACAATTACACCTCCATCCTCCGCATCTACCAATTGCGTCTGCAAATTAGCTAGGTGACATAGGTCTTTTATTATTTCAACCTTATCAGCTTCAACACACCTCCATGGACTTTCGGCTAAGTGCATAAGCAATAACACTAGCTTAATCGAGATAGAATAAAATGTCAACATCAGAGTCCTTTAATAATTATAAACACCTGTTTTGTCATAAGTTCAGCTCCTTCTTCTTGAATAAATATTGGAGGCTTTGGTGGTCGTTAAAAACACCAATATGAACTCCATATAGATAATGTCACCAAATCTTTAGGGTAAAAACAATTGTTGCGATCTCAAGATCATAAGTAGGATAGTTTTACCCATGTTTTCGCTACTGGCTTGCAGCATATAGAATAACCCTACCATGCTACATAAGAACACAACCTAGGCCAATTATCAAGCCATTCCAAAATACAATGTAGCCTTTGGTTCCATCCAAAAGAGCAAAGATAGGTGTGGTGGAAAGTCTTTTCTTCAAATCTTGAAAACTCTGTTCATATATTTTAGCCCTGTAAGATTCAAAGGTCTCGGCCAAGCCATCACTTTTTCTATCTCATGGCCATTGACCTTGATGCCATCACTAGTGATAGCATGACCAAGAAAAGCTACAAATTTTAACAAAAATTCACATTTGGAGTATTTAGCATTTAAAATGTTGTTCTAGATGGTTTGTCATATAGTCTCAAGTGGTCTGCATGCTCGGTTTCTCATCTTATATGTTGCCTTTGGAATAACATCATCCCTAACTCACAGCTGGTGGTACTCAGATCGCAAGTCAATCTTTGAAAATCATTGACATTCTTCAACTAGTTGAACAAGTTATCAATCTATGAAAGAGGATACTTATTCTTGATAGTTACTTTATTTAGTTGTTTTTAATCGATACACATCTGTAAGGATCCATCTTTGTTCGAATAAAGGGCACTAGAGCGGCCCATAGGGATGTATTTGACCTAACAAAGCCTTTATTAAGTAAGTCCTTCAATTCCCTTAGCTTTGCAAGAGCCATTATACAGAAAGGAATAGATATAGGTTATGTATTGGAAAGTAAAACTATAACATAATCAATTTTCCTCTAGGGGGAAATTCTTGGGAGCTCATCAGTGAATACCATAGCGAATTCATTCAAAATAGGGACTGATTGAAGGGTCACTGGCTACTAAAATATCCTATCTGCCCACAATGGTAACATGTATCTGAACCCTTTTTACACTGACCATTGTGAAGCTTACCACATTTAAATAGAGTAGTAGGTTGTCTCATTTGTACAGAACACTCCTACCAATGACTCTTACACTGGCTGGAACTCTGGCCAAGTTCGACTGAATATAATGATCAAATTGGTGGCCCTTCATCTGTGGTATGAAACCACCTATTGACCGAGATGTATATCAATAATGCAGGCGCCAAAATTCACCCTGAGACTCCCTATAAACTCCATAGTATGAGGCCTATTATTCTTCTCTCTATCCTTGTGAGTATCTCGAATCCGATGAGCAAGGCCCTTTATAGTCTGAGCAAACGCCTACATCTTGGAAATATCTATACCATCCTATAAAGATGTTATCTTGTAGTCTCTGATCAAATGAACCCTTCAAACCATCCACATAACGATGAACTCTAGTGCTCATGGGACGTAAAATATCTGGGTCATACCTAGCCAAAAAAAATGAATCTAAGGTTGTACTCCCTTATGCTCATATCCTCTTACCTCAACTGATAAAATAGTGAAGACGATTCTTTAAACCTCCCATGGAAAGTAATAGGCTAGAAGTACCGTAGAGAAATCCTCCCACTCCTCTGGCGGGGCATCAATCCCTCTAGATTTGTCCCATGCCTCATACCACAAGATCTTCACAACCCAAGCCTAGAGCCTAGATGTGACATGGTGAATGGGGAACCTGAAGGAATCCCAAACAAGACTCTTAACTTTTCATTACACATCATTGGTTGTGGAGGCTTATAGAAACATCAAAGAGCAAGAATAGGGGTAAAGGGCTAAGGGAAAAATCCTGCACAATATCATAGTCAGAAGGCAAGAGTTAAACGCATATCACAGGTACAAAACATGTCCAACAACCACCTCTACTTCATAGATAAGAGTAGGGGCCAAGAAAAAGCAATCGGGCTCACCCTCATAGTCAAATAGAACACAAAGAAGAGTGTCTTAATACATATCAAAAGAGCATAGACTACGGTTCCCAAAGTGGAGGACTCATCAAGCTTGAATAGTCTCAAACTAGCCACGTGAAGGAGAATGATCAACTTGGGTTCCGGTTCCGACATCGTGATATCATATAGGTAAGAACTTGCATTAGTACATTTGAATGTACTAAGTATGTAGGTTGCAATGCAAGAACAGATAGACATGATAATCAAAGTGGATAATAATAACCAATAGGTATAATATAATAATATGGCATGTATAAACAATACTTGTGTAAAACATGCTTAAGTAACTCATATCCACAAAGGATATCATATGTGTAGAAGATACCAAGCTAGCCATTAAAAGTACAAACCCCTTGGTGGTTTTGTTGTATACCTCACAAGGTTGATGATAATCACACCTAATCAACATGGTTGTGAAGTAAAAAACCTCTTATACAATTGATGAGTACAAACCCCCACCATGGATACCCGGGCTCTTATCCCCGCAGATTGGATACGGTCTAATGTAAATCTTTATATAGAGTATAGCATATAGATAATCTCATTTCATTTTCATATAGTCTTTTATATCATACCTCATGCATTAGACCTTCAACTCCTCAAGAAACCACATCTGGACATTTTATCAAACACTTAGAGGGTGTGTAATGCTAGTATTAAACCATGAAATATAGAGATGAAATCATGGAAGAAAATCCATTGTAAAATCATCAATCATCACCTTACAACACCCTCAAGAAACATATAACAAAACCCGTCCTCAAGTCTTACAATAAGTCAATGATTGATATCTCAAAACATGTCAAAACAGTAACAACTGTGCATACCTTTGACATAATGTGCATTGAATTTCATAATAATCAAGAACCATTTGTAAATCAACTTTAAATCATGCAATTTGAGGAAAAGGAGGCTTGAGTATTATGGGTGAAAGGAACCAATGAAATAAACCCACATACCTTAGCTTAGAGATGAACTTGGTGAAAATTGGAGATAGAAACTTGAAGCATGAAGAAGAGCCTTGAAGGAGAACTTTAGCTTATTATGAGGGTTTGGGACTTGAGTTTGGGGAGTGAAAATATGTTTAAGTGTTTAAGTGGGTATTAGGAAATGCTTAGGATAAGATAAGGGTGAAATTTGGCTAAATATGGGTACAAACACGTATTGGAACACTTAGGCGTAGGTCTTCGAAGTCATGGATCGAACTAAAAGAGAAATAGTCCCCAAAATGTACAGGGGCATGTCGCTGAGGCAACGCAAAACTCCACTGGGATTCGCACTTTGGAATAAAATAATTGCTAACATTTTTCTCCTAAATTGGGGTTAGACCCTCCCCCATCTAATTTTGAGCCCCTGAACAAGAATATGAAGTCAGATTCTTGAAATAACAAATGGATTTTGGGATATATGGAATTTAAAATTTTGGCCATTCTGAGGCACATTTTCAGGCACTTTTTGGGGTCATTTCAGTATCTCCCCCTTGGGAACATTCATCCCCGAATGTAAAAGAGACGTACAAGGCAATAATGATCATAAACAAATCAGCCCTAACAAGAATGCAACATCACATTTAAAACACAATTTTCAGAATCTCAACATAGGTGTAAAATCATTATAAACTTGCCAACTTAAACACGAATGCATATGGATGACATAGGGACTGAATGATAAGACTTATAATCACATAGGGGACTTAGAATTAGTATAGGATTTAGTGGACTGAAAAATATAAGCTTACCTTTTTGGCATGTCCGCTTTGGCCTCCCAAGTAGCACTTTCGATTTGTTTGTTCCTCCAAAGGACCTTAACAGATACCATCTCCTTGTTCCTCAATCTCTTTACTTGTCTATCCAAAATCTGAATCGGAATCTCCTCATAAGTCAAATTATCGTCAACCACATCCACAACATCAAGAGGCACAATAGCATTAGGGTCACCAACAAATTTTCTCAACACAGAAACATGGAATACCGGATGAATCAAATTCATTTCACTAGGCAACTTCAACTAACAAGCTACCTTTCCTACTCTCTTTATCACCTTATAAGGACCAACATAACTTGGACTCAACTTCCCCTTTTTACTAAAATAGACCACACCTTTCATTGGAAAAACCTTCAAATAGACCCAATCACCTACTTTGAATTCAAGGTCTCTTCTTCTCACATTGGCATAAGATTTTTGACAACTTTGGGCTGTCTTCAACCTTTCCCTAATCATCCTAAACTTCTCAAGAGCCTCCATAACCAGGTATATTCCCAATAAATCCACCTCGCCAACCTCAAACCAA
Organism: Solanum ossicruentum; assembly: GCA_025774065.1. NCBI lineage: Eukaryota > Viridiplantae > Streptophyta > Magnoliopsida > Solanales > Solanaceae > Solanum > Solanum ossicruentum. The sequence goes on from JAOTQR010083528.1 coordinate 30,986, forward strand.
CCAATCAGGGATCTACAAACTCTCCCAAAAGAGCCTCAAAATGAGCCATACAGATGCTAGAGTGTTAGCTATTGTTGTAGGCAAACTCAATCAAAGGAAGATGGTAATGCCAACTACCACTTAACACCAATACACAAGCCCTTAGCATATCCTCAAGTGTTTAAATGGTTCTTTTGGCTTGGCCATCCATTTGTTGGTGCAAGGTCGTACTAAGGTAAACTTTTGTACCAATATCCCTTTCAAAATACCTCCAAAAGTGCGAAGTTAATTGTGCAGCATGATCCAATATGATTTTCAAAGGAAGCCCAAGCAATCTCACTATCTTATGGATGTAAAACCTTGTATACTCTTCAGCAACATATGTGGTCTTAACCGATAGAAAGTGAGTCATTTCGTCATCCTATCAACCAACACCCAAATGGAATCAAAATCTTTTCTAGTCTGGGAAAACCCAACCAAAAAATCCATATTAATCACCTCCCACTTCCAAGTGGGAATCTCTATGTCTTGGGTTAGGACACCGAGCCTTTGATGTTCTGCTTTGATTTATTGACAACTATGGCAACCAAAAATGAATTTGGCAATATCCCTCTTCATGCCTCCCCAATAATACATATCTCTCAAGTCCCTATACATTTTGGTGGAACCGGGGTGAATAGAATAAGAAGAATTATGGGTCTCATCAACGATCTTCTCCCTTAAACCATCAACACAAGGCACACATAACCTACCTTTGTACCTAAGGGCACCATCTCCCTCTTGGGAGAAAACCTGTACTTTGCCCTCTTTCACTAAGGCCTTCAATTAAAGCTAGGAGAAGTTAAGATCGTATTTTGCTATCACCTCATTAACCAAGAAGGATTTGGAACCATGAACAATAACAACACCATTATCCACTTCTTCCAACCTAACCCCTAATCTAGCTAATCTATGCACCTCTGCAGTCATCTACCAATCACTACCATCAACATAGCCTAGGCTACCCATAGACACCCTACTCAATGCATCCTCCACAACATTTGCCTTACCTGGATGATAATGCACACTCATGTCATAGTCTTTAAGAAGTTCTAGCCACCTTCTTTGTCTCAAGTTGAGATCTTTTTGAGTGAAGACATATTGGAGGCTTTTATGATTGGTGAAGACATCAACATGTACCACATACAAATAATGGCACCAAATCTTTAATACAAACACAACGGCAGCAAACTCTAGATCATGGGTAGGGTAGTTCCTTTCATTCCGCTTGAGTTTCCTAGAAGCATAGAATATGACCTTACCATTTTGCATTAGCACATAACCTAAACCAGCTCTATATGCATTACAATACACAACAAAACCCTCAAACCCATCTGATAGTGATAATATAGGAGGAGACACAAGCCTATCTTCCAATATTTAGAAACTTCTCCCATAATCATCGGTCCACACAAACTTAACCTTCTTGTGAGTCAATTTTGTCATAGGGGAAGAAATGGAGGAGAACCCATCCACAAATCTTCTATAGTAACCTAGAAGGCCCAAGAAGCTCCTAATATCCAACGGGGTCAATGGTCTAGGTCAATTTCTAATCACACCGATTTTCTTAGGATCCACTTTTATACTATCCCCCGACACAACATGACCCAAGAATGCAACTTCCTTCAATAAAAACTCACACATGTCATATTTGGCATACAATTACTCCTCCTTCAATCTTTGCAACATAACCCTCAAATGACCCATATGCGCCTCCCTACTATGTGCTTAGATCAAAATATCATAAATGAAGACCACAACAAAGGAATCAAGTTATTATTTCAAGAACCTATTCATTAGGTGCATGAACATGGTCGATGCATTGGTCAACCCAAACAACATCACAACAAACTCTTAATGCCCATATCTAGTCCAAAAGTCCATCTTGGAAATATCACACTCCTTCACCCTCCCTTGATGGTACCCAGACCGAAGAATAATATTAGAGAAGAAGCTATCCCCTTGTAATTGGTCAAACAAATCATCAATCCATTGAAGAGGATACCTATTCTTGATGGCGATCCTATTGAGTTGCCGGTAGTCAATGCACATTCAAAGTGACCCATCCTTCTTCTTTTCAAACAACACTGAAGCACCCCAAGGTTATTGGCTAGGTCTAATAAATTCCTTCTCCAACAAATGTTTCAATTGCTCTTTGAACTACTTCAACTTCGTCGAAGCCTAAGGTAAGGGGAAATTAGATAGGTTGAGTATCGGGAAGGAGATCTATGCCAAAATCTATCTCTCTTTTAGAAGGGACACCAGGAAGGTCATTTGGGAACACATCATAAAAAAAGTTTAGTCCCAGAATCGACTCAATGGAAGGGACTTTGGACTCCACATCTTTAGTCCTCACTAGGTGGTATAGACACCCCTAAGAGATCAATTTATGGGCTTTAATGCATGAAAGGAATCTGCCCTTGACCACCACATCTTGACTTTCCCACTTAAGGATGGTTTTATTAGGGAATTTCGACTTTACCTTGTGGGTTCTACAATCAATAGAAGCATAGTAGGCATGCAACCAATCCATCCCAAGAATGACACCAAGATCAATCGTGTCTAATTCAACAAGATCACCAGGAAAAAACTTATGGAAAATGCAAATAGGACAACTCCTATAAACTTTCCTAGCAATAATAGAGGCACCAATAGGAGTAGACACTTTATATGACTCATGTAACAACTCGAGGACAACATGGAACTTTTCAGCAACAAAAGGGGTAATAAAGGAAAGAGTGGCACCTGGATCAATCAAAGCGTACATATCAAAGTCAAAGATTTTTAACATAACGGTAACAACACCGGGGACCTCACTAGCCCCTTGCTTCCCATGTACTGCATAAAACTAGTTGTGCCTTGTGGCACCACCTTGAGGACCACCTCTACCCAATGGGATCGCATTTGCACCTCAACCCTTACCATGATATCTTGGACAATCTATCTTCTTGTGACCAAGCTCCCCACATTCATAGCATGCATTAGAACCCTTAAAACATAGGCCTCCATGGCTTTTTCCACATTTAGGACACACATCAATAGGAGCTACCCCTCCAACACGTTGGGGCGTAGGGAAGTCATTGGCAAACCCCCTATTAGTAGTATGAGTATGCCTTTGTCCCTGATGAAATTTAGCACCCTTTTGGAATTTACGCTCAAACTGGGCCCTCTTAGCCTCATGCCCCATTCTCTTGCTCAATTTCTCCTCCTCCATATGCTCGGCATAGGTCATCAGCCGAGACAAGTCCATGTCACTAATTAGCATGGCAGACAGGCATCCTTTACTTACCAAGTTAGAGACCCCCATCACAAACTTAATCATCCTAGATCTAGCATCGACCCCCAAATAAGGAGCATACTTTGAAAGTTTATTAAACTTCAGGGCATACTCCGTCACACTTATACCACCTTGTTTCAAGTTCATAAACCCTACCAACATTGCTTCCCTAAGCTCAAGAAGGAAAAACCGATTAAGGAAAGCCAATATGAACTCCTCCAAAAGAACCACATTACCAACCCCCTTCTCACCATCCCATTGGTCATACCATATTTGAGCTACCACTTTGAATTGGTATACCACCAACTCTGCCTTCTCATTTGGCCCAACACCGATGATATTCAAGATTCTGTAGACCTCATCAATGAACTCTTGTGGATCTTCATCAACCTTTGACCGATAGAATACTAGAGGATTCATCCTAATGAAGCCTCTTACCCTAGATCTCGAGGTAGTAGCATAAAGGGCTTGGGCTCCTTGATTGACTTGGTTGGCCACAACTTGGGTAAGCACAATGATAGCATCCCGAAGCTCACCATTGGTAGGTTGCTCCTCAAGAGTTTGGGCCCGCCTTTCTCTAATGTTTTGCATAATCTAGCATCACAAAGAACAATCGTTAGGGGGAAAAACTCACTACAACTCTATAGCACAATGTAGAAGATGAAGAAGGGAAACATTTCCTAAAATGTATCATAGCCTCCTACTCATAGTCATGACGCACTTCATAGACAGGAATACAACTCTAAATCAATGCAGTGAGTTCCACTCGAGGACTATCAACCTATTGCTCTAATACAAAGCTTGTCACAACCCAAGCCCAGAGCCAGATGTGACATGGTGAATGGGGAACTCAAAGGAACCCCAAACAAGCCTCTTAACTTGTCATTACACATCATTGGTCGTGAAAGCATATAAAAACATTAAAGAGCAAGAATAGGGGCAAAACACTAAGGGAAAAAGCTTGCACAACACCATAGTCAAATGGCAAGAGTTAAACTGATATAATAGATACAAAACATGTCCAACAGCCATCTCTACTACATAGATAAGAGCGGGGGCCAAGACAAAGCAACTGGCTCACCCTTATAGTAAAAAAAACATAAAATAGGGTATCTTAATACATATCAGAAGAGCATAGACTAAGGTCCCCGAAGTGGAGGACTCACTAACTATCTTGAATGACACCGAACTAGCCACATGTAGGAGGATGAACAACTTGGGCTCTGGCTCCTACATGGTGATATCATGTAGACAAAAATGTGTTAGTATGTTTGAATGTACCAAGTATTTAGGATACAATGCAACAATAGATAGGCATCGTACTCAAAATGCATAATAGTAACTAATAGGCATAATATAACAATATGACATATATGAACTATGCTTAAGTAAAACATGCTTAAGTAACTCATACTCATATAGGATATCATATGTGTAAAAGAAACCAAGCTAGCTATTTAAGGTATAAACCCCTTGGTGGTTGTGTGGTATAAACCCCTCATATGGTTGATGGTAATTGCACCTTATCAACATGATGTCGAAGTACAAACCCCTCACATTGTTGATGGGTACAAACTCCCACCATGGTTACCCAAGCTCTTATCCCTAGGATCGGGTATGGTCTAATGCAACAATTTATATAGAGTATATCATATATATAATCTCATTTCATCATCATATAGTCATTCATATCATATATCATGCGTTAGACCTTCAACTCCTCAAGAAACCACACCTGGACATTTTACCAAACACTTAGAAGGGGTGTAATGCTAGTATAAAACCATGAAATATAGAGATGAATAATGTAAGGAAATCTATTGTATAACCATCAATCATCACCTTTCAACACCCTCAAGAACCATACATCAAAATCCATCCTCAAATCTTACAATAGATAAAAGATTTATAACTCAAAACATGGCAAAATAGTCACAACTGTGCATAGCTTAAACATAATGTGCAGTGGATTTCATAATAATCAAGACCCAGTGGTAAATCAACTTTAAATTATGCAATTTGAGTAAAAGGAGGCTTGGGTATCATGGATGAAAGGAACCTATGAAATAAACTGATACACCATAGCTTAGAGATGAACTTGGTAAAGATTGGAGATGGAGACTTGAAGCTTGAAGAAGAACCTTGAAGGAGAACCCTGGCTTGGGATGAGAGTTTGGGACTTGAGTTTGGGGAGTGAAAATATGAATAAGTGTTTGACTGAGTATTGGTAAATATTTAGGATATATTAGGGTGAAATTTGGCTAAGTATGGATTAAAACATGTTTGGGAACGCTTAGGACCACGATTTAAAAGTTTTGGACTGAAATAAAAAACAGTCCCCAAAATGTATAGGGCCACGTCGTGGAGGTAACGCGAAAACCCAACTGGAATTCGCAATTTGGAATTTCATAATTACTAGTCTTTCGCCCTTAAATTGGGGTTAGATCCTTTTAACCTAATTTTGACCCCTCGAAAAAGAATATGAAGATAGATTTTCGAAATAACAAATGGATTTTGAGATGTATGGAATTAAAATTTCTAGGCATTCCGAGGAACTTTTTTGGGGGATTTTAGGGGACGTTTCAATGATAGCGACATCACGTAGTTGAAAAGAAGCCAACTGCACAGGCTAGTTGACGGAGGAATGCATCACCATTAATATTCTATATGTATGGTCTATAATTTCCTAGGGATCCTCACAAGGACTAGAACCTGTAAATATTTGAGCGACCAAGTAAAGAAACTCTTATTCCTTTGGGTTTTCCATTTGATCCCTTCTGGTGTCTGGCATCGCCTCTAGTTGTCTCTTATGAATAGAAACCATCCTAGTTAGTTGTTGAACTGCTTCCCTCATCCCCTACTCCCAGTTTCTAGTGGGGTTAGGAGTATAGGATCTCCTTGGGCCTTAATAGTTGTTGGTGAATCATGTACTATGGGTACTAGAGACTCACTGTGTGCCTTCATGAGAATCTCCTTGACCCAGCAAGAGTGACTGGTTCCTTCTCTCGGATCCATACTTATCTGATGTTGTGTCATCTCTCGTGCGTGGGCAGCCCGTTAAATAAAAATCACAAATCATGATTTAAATTTTGTATGTTCCTATAGCTTTGCTCTATAGCACAATCTATTTAGAAAAGAAATATAACCATCCCTAAATTTTTCATAGCCTCATAATTATAAGTGTGGTGCATAATATACCCATAAGCAAGAATCTACTAGACACAACATTATGGACTCCTTGGGACATGACCTACTCTAGTAGCATGTTTTTCACCCCAATGAGGGGGGACGCATGATTGGCACTAGATAATATTATTAGCCAAGTAAGCCGTTGAACATTCTAGTTAACTAAACTAGGGGCCAAAATATCAGGTAGCATAACGTCTGAAAATCTAAGCCTGGACCATTTAGGAGATGGCCTGGTCAATAGTAAATCATGTACATCAAGATAGGTAAACCAAAATGATTAAGTACTAGCTAGCAAACAAGGAT
>JAOTQR010083539.1:0-37755 GCA_025774065.1 Solanum ossicruentum
CGGTAGGACCGCAGTGGAGACCTTGTCGGTCCGCGTTATTATGTGAATGTATATATGTATGTATTTTTCTGTGTATTTTGGGAGCTGCTGCAGGTGTGGATAGTCAATAAAACAGAGGAAACTCTGTCGAAATTTCGGTAGAATTCCAGGCTATGTTTATAAGGAAATTCGGCTTAGTTTGTGTTTACGTGTCCCTATCGGGCACTGGTCACGACCCCAGAGAGGGGTGTGACAATCCCCCCCCCCCCTAAAAATGTTATTTTCATTCTCGTTTTTTAGTTTCATACCTAAACTATTGAAAATGTAATTTTCATATTTAAACTATAACTTACTCCCTCTGTTTCATAAAAGAATAATCTAATTTGACTTGGAACGGAGTTTAAGAAAATAAATAATACTTTTTTATTTTGTGATTTAAATTAAAGTTATGTCAAATGTACCAAAATGTCATTTAATCATGTAACATTAAACATGTCACGTGAAAAATTAAAATTAAAATATTTTCAAAAAAGGAAAGAGGTCATTTTTAAACAAACTAAAATAGAAAGTGGGTGGGGTAGGGGTACAGTGAGAGAAAGTGGTGGAGTGAAGTAAGAATTTTTTTATATTTTAATAATTTTTTTGGAATAATAATACTTTAATATTTGTATATTGCTTTAAAATATTAGGATAACGGAACAGAGAACAATCCGTGTTTAGGCTTTGTGTACGCATCATTTCAAGAGCGAGCTACGTGTTCGTCACATGGAAATATGGCTAGATTAGCTAAAGAGGGCGGAGACCCTGTGCTAGCCCGTATCTGTGGAACATTGCAGTAGATGAGAAGCGGCACGAAAATGCCTACACAAAAAATTATTGAAAAGCTGCTAGAAGTAGACCCAAATGCCACCATGCTAGCTATTGCAAATATGATGAAGAAGAAAATCATAATGCCGATGCATCTCATGTATGATGGCAAAGATCTAAATATATTCGAGCACTTCTCTGCCATTATTGAAAGGCAGGGAGTTTATACATCTCGTAATTATGTTGAAATATTAAATTTTTTTATAATGAGATAGAAACTTGAAAAACTTGAAGACTTGAATGGTGAAGCAAGGCGTGCACACGATTTTGTGTGCAGACTTCCAACTAAGGTTAGGAAGTTGGAAAGTAGAGCAAAGAAATTAGAGTCACGTTAAGTGAAGTTTAGCTGGATTTTCAACAAAGAAGTGAGTGTTTAGATAAATTCATTTGTAAGAAAGATGTAAAATAAAAATTCATCCATTCAATAATACTCCCTCCTTCCGTTGCTTGATTTGACTTACAGTGGCATACACAGGATCTTTTCTAAGGTGTGTCACTATTTAAAGGACCATAATAACTTAAGAGGGAAATTAATGAAGTTTTTGCTTTAGACCTCCAAAAATTTAAGGCCACATTAATAGTAAACTTTATCAAAAGATATTTTGCTTAACTAATCTAAAATTTAGATAAAATTATAAATTAAAAAAATAATTATATACTCTTTATAATATTTTATAATTTTAAATTAAATTACTCAAGTCTTCATATAATAATCCCAAATAAATGATTAATATTTTCTAAAATACATGAAAATCTTTATAGTCCTTTTATCAAAAACTGGATTAGAAGGATGATTTTGTTGGATAATCTTTGACAAGGAATCAAAAAAAGAGTGGATCACTATAATAATATATTATAAACTCGATGAGATTTCTTGTTTTGAAAGGTATACAAGATATCCTCATAGAAAGATTATTAAATACATTCTTTTCTATATAAGGCACTAAACAACCACTCAAAAATCCGTTATCTATTCGATTTCGTAAGTTAGACTTAATCAATTTCATTGTAAAGAATCTTTTTTAGAATAATACCACTCCATTAAATTTCAACTAAGATCATATAATCTACATAATTTGTAATTTAGGATCTAATAAAAGAGGATTGCAGATAATATAATAAATGATCCGAAGTCAATTCGTCATGTGCAAATCCAAAAATAAAAAAATTAAAGTATAAGTAAAATTATTTATCAATTGAATGAATCCTTAATTATTTCATTATAAGAAACCAATAGAAAAGAATATAACTATAATCATCAACAAATAAAAATAAAAACTTCAGGCATATAATAAGAAAAATGAAACAAAAATACTACCATGATATAGAGATTTGAGATGTTGAATGAGGATGATTGATCGACAAGAACTTTTTTTTTTTTGAAGAAACTTAAAAGTCACAAATACATAAAAATTTTAAGTTTTATTTCAATTCTATTTTTATAATAAAAGACAATAGATTGATTTTGAATGAATTAAAGTGGGTGCATAGGTTATTTAAGACTAAAATTTAAGAGAAAAAAGAAAAAAAAATGCACATTTTAAGAGTAAACTTTGAGAGAAAAAAAATAAAAAGGAAAGAAAAGTGATTTAAGGGAGAAAAAAAAGGAGAAAAACTTGCACATTTTAAGAGGAGAAAAAAGAAGGGGCAAAAGGCAGCCGACGGGATTCGAATTCAAGACGTTCATTCGTTACACAAGCCACCGTAACCACCGTAACATTTAATATTTTATTTTAATATACACCTATATATATATATACACATATTCGGTAAATTTTTTCGATGAAGTCGTGTCACGTGACACCTCTTCACTCTTTCTAAAATCCGCCCCTGTTGATTGGACACAAAATCAGTAATTTGTATATCGACTAGTTTATCAGTAAGTGCTACTTAATATGTGTACTAGAAAGAAATTATCGTTTAAAGTAATTGGAAAATACAACTATTTTTGACGTTATGGGCAATTCTCAAAACATAAACTTGTATGCATCCAAATCAAAATTTAGTTTGAGTTTGAACTAATTCACCACTTAATGTTTTGTGCCCTTCTGTCTATATATTTTCTTGCGAAATTTGTTATTTCATTTGCCTTAAGTGATTAATTAGTTGTTAGAAATGAAAGCAATTTTTCTTTCAAATACAATTTTATAAAATAAATTTAAATATTTCTCAATAAAAATTCACAGTTAAACAGGCCCTGAACTACAGAACTAGGGTAGCTAGTAGCCAAACTTTCAGTTCAAAAAATCAACATATTATGCTTATAAATATATTAGTTACAAGATCCCTTGCAATGCAAGGGCTCAATAGTTAAAGTAACTGAAAATATTATTTATTAGTGGTAATATTGCAAAATAATAGTTAAAGCAAGCTGTCGCTTTTAAAAATTAAATTAAAAAGTCCAGGAAATATATAAGAGGAAGCAGACAGCTCAAGCAGGCACGTCGATGGAAAGGTGTCTGCTTACCGCCTAACTCCCTCTTATTATATAAGAGAATCCATGTATATAAATTAAATTTGTATTAAAGTCATGCAGACTACAAGTTTCTCCCAATTCAACATTCCATCGTTTTTAGGGGCCTCACCTCCACATACAACCACCATACTCCATCGCAGATCCACCTCACCACGGAGGCTATTCCCAGTCAATGCGATGGCTTTACCATCACGCCACCAGGTTACTCACTCAATGCCACCAGAAAACGTGGAAATATTTAAGTCTTTCAAACCTTGGGTTTCCGAAAACGTCCTCCCACTCCGTAACAGGTAGACCCAAATGCCACTATGCTAGCTATTGCAAAATAATGAAGAAGAAAATCATAATGCCGATGCATCTCATGTATGATGGCAAAGATCCAAATATATTCGAGCACTTCTCTGCTGTTATTGAAAGGCAGAGAGTTTATATATCTCGTGATTACATTGAAATATTAGAATTTTTTATAATGAGATGGAAACTCAAAAAACTTGAAGACTTGAATGATGAAGCAAGGCGTGCACATGATTTTGTATGCAGACTTCCAACTACGGTTAGGAAGTTGGAAAGTAGAGCCAAGAAATTAGAGCCACATCAAGTGAAGTTTAGCTGGATTTTCAAAAAAGAAGTGAGCGTTTAGATGAATTGATTTGTAAGGAAGATGTAAAATAAAAACTTATCCATTTAATAATACTCCCTCCATTATTTGATTTGACTTGACACAAAATTTTTAAAAAAAAATAAAAAGACTTTTAATATACAAAAATGCTCCAGAGTTAAAATTAGAAAAGGGGTCATTCTCTTGAAATTGATTTATTTAAAAAAGAAAGGACTTCATTATTTTTTAAACGGAGAGAGTAATTTTTTTTGGGCAAACCTGGTAACATATACTTGTTTTGAGACATACTTCTTACTCCTTTGTATCCATTTTTACTTGTCTACTATACTTATCTAATTTATAAATCAATGAATAATTTATCATTTTATGTTTAATTTACTTTTATTATTAACTAGTATTACTATTCATTTTTCAATATTTAGATGATTTATATTTAATAAGAGTGAGTTGATAAAATTATTTTAATTATTTACTTACTTCTTAATTCATCTTAATTCATGTACTAAGTCAATAATGAATAACTTGTATCGGATAAGATAGTATTAAAATAGGTTTTTTCAAGAAAGTGTTCGGAAGAGCAATAATGTGTGTTTGACTAACTTATCTAAGAAGTTCTTTTATTATTAGTTTGTGTTTGCCAATATTTTCAGAAAATGCTTTTAACTATCAACTTTTTTATAAAAAAGAAAAAAGAAAAGAGGGAGGAAACAAATTAATTTGATAAACATGAATTTCATGGATAATCTTGTCTACAAATTAATTTGATAAACATGAATTTCATGGATAATCTTGTCATAAACAAATTAAAAACACTTATATTTGGAGAAATTACTATTATTATTAGGTTTCTGCTTAAAATCTGAAAATTAGAAGAATTTTTGCAACTATTCAAAATTATTCACTTTCACCTATTATTACTTAAAAATATACTTAAAATTAGCTACAATAAATTAAATTGCTCATAGCAAATACAACTATCACCATCAGATATACTTGCAAAGAGACTACTTTTTTAGGGGAATTACTATGATAATGAAAATTAGATGTATTCTTCTTCTTTCTAATAAGCAGTAGTAATTTCCACAACTAAATGAAGGGGTCTAAACACAGCAAAAGACTAAGAAGATAAAGAAAGAGAGAGAAAAAACATAGAAGGATTGCATATCATCATATAACATAATGAGATATATATTTGACATATCTGTAATTTAATATTAAAAATAAATGACTTAATTATTTTATATTTTTTAAATTGTGTTAAAATGAAAAAAATCAATTACAACGGAGGAAGCATAATGATTTTGGTCATGAGTTGGAACATAAAAAATAAATCACGAGCCTCTCTCAAAACCAACTCCCTCAAGTCACCAAAATTATGCATACATAATCTACCTTCGTACCTAAAGTACCATCTCCCCCTTGGGAGAAACCCTCCACCTTACCATCTCTCACCAAGGCCTTCAACTCTAGCAAGGCGGGGTCAAGCTCTTGTTTTTCGTTCACTTCCTCAATCAAAGAAGACTTAGAACCATCAACAACCACTACACCCCCATTATCAACTTCATCCAATCTAACCCCCAATCTAGCCAACCAGTTAACCTCTCTAGCCACCTCTTTACCACCATCATCAACATGAACTACGCTATCCATAGACACCCTACTTAGAGCATCGGCCACAACATTAGCTTTGTCGGGGTGATAATGCACACTGATATCATAATATTTAAGGAGTTCTAACCACCTTCTTTGTCTCAAAACATACCCCAAACCAATTCTCATAGTATCATAATATACAGCAAACCCTTCCAACCCTTTCGGTAGAGACAAGATAGGAGCAGAGACAAGCTTAGCTTTCAAAGTTTGGAAACTCTTTTCACGCTCATCGATCCACCCAAATTTCGCTTCTTTTGGGTCAACTTAGTCATAAGCGAAGCAACAGAAGAGAAATCATTCATAAACACCTGGTAATAACCCACCAAGCCCAAGAAGCTCCTAATATCCAATGGAGTCAAATGTCTAGGCCAATCTCTAATCACCTCCGTCTTTGTAGGATCCACCTTAATACTATCACCAGACACCACATGTCCCAAAAATGCAACCCCTTTCAACCAAACTCACAAGCTCTTCTTCATTCCGAAAATAAATCAATATACCATCTACAACTACCACACACATATCAAGGTAGGGTTTAAAGACCCTATTCATGAGATCAATAAACATATCCGGGGCATTGGTCAAGCAAAGACATTGTCACAAATTCAAAATATCTAGAAGGACATCAAGAAATTCATTAACCATCAGAACCGACTCAATAGGAAGGACTTTGGACTCAACATCCCTAACCCTCACAAGATGATAGAGACAACCCTTAGAAATCAACTTTTAGGCTTTAAGGCAAGAAATAAATCTACCCTTGACCACCACATCACAACTCAAGGACGGGTTCATTAGGAAATTGGAATTTAACCCTACGGGTTCTACAATCAGTAGAAGCATAATATGCACGCAATCAATCCATCCCAAGAATGACATCAAAATCCACCATATCTAATTTAACAAAATCACAAGGCAAGACTTTATGCAAAATAAACACGGGGCAATTCCTATAGACTCTCCTAGAAACAATGGACTCCCCAAAGGGGTAGATACTTCATAAGGTTCACACAATAATTCGAGACTAACATGAAGATTTTTGGAACAAAGGGAGTACTAAAAGAAGGAGTGGCACCCAGATCCACCAATGCATACACATCAAAATCAAAAACCTTTAACATACCTTTGAAGAACCATGCCAAGTCTAGTGACCTCTAGAGGGGTATGGATGCGCATGTCGACTATCATCCTTATAGTCCTTAGCAACCCATGGACAATGTCCAGACTCGTGATCCTTTGCACCACACTCAAAACATGCACTTGAACCAGCCAAACAATCTCCCGAATGGTGCTTCCCATACTTGTGGCACAGAGGAGAAGCTTGAACGCCAACACCCTTACCCTTCCTTTGAGCATATGGATAGTCACCAATCTTGTGGCCCATCTTGCCATACCCAAAGCATGCACCTGTGTTCCTCAGATATGTCTATGATGATTTCTCCCATATTTTGGGCACCTAGGAAGGGTCATCCCACCATTGCCATTGGGCATAGCATATGGGAGCTTCCCTTCAATTTGCGCCCTTCTTCTCACTTCCTTTAAGGCCACCGGGCATCCCGTTATCTTATGCATAACACCACCACACTTGAAGCAATCTGCTATCCCCGCCAAACAATTTCCTTGTTGTTTCTTACCACACCCTTGACAAGTGGCAAAAGGGGTCCTTTTCTTTGGGCACTTTGGACCCGATAGTCTAGTAGGAAATGAAGCACCCTCAACTTGGGCCTTCTTGGGCTTTTTCTCCTCCCTCTTATTATTTGAGCTCTTGGGGGTGCCCACTGATTGGTTGAGTTGGGAAGTTACAGCTTTAGCCAATATCCATAGAGCATTGCGAACCTCAGCATTGGAAATGTCATCGTCCTAAATAGCTTGAGACATGTTCTGAAACATAATAGTTAAGAATCAGGAATAAGTCTTAATCGCGCAACATAGATATTAAAGAAGTGAAACATTTTCTAAAATGCCTCAGAGCCTCTTATATTCATAGTTCTGGCATGCTTCACAACCATGAATAAGACTATAATCGATGCGGTGTGTTGGATTCCGAGGACCATTAACAACCTAGTACTATGATACCAAGTTTGGCATGACCCAAGCCTAGGGCCTAGACATGACACGATGAATGGAAACCCGAAGGGACCCAAACAAGCCTTTTAACATATCAATCACACATCCTTGGTCGTGGAAGCAAAGTAAACAACAACATGAGATAAAAGAAAGGGAAACGAGACTAAGGGAAGTATTTTATATCATAAAAGCATAAAGAGTCAAGTATTTAGCATAAATAAATCATAATATTACAACAACACCTCTAAACATAGAATGGAGCGGGGGCCAAAATATTTTCTGGGCTCACCCTTATAATGTCAAATGTTCAACATAAAGAAATCTTAGGAATAGCAAGAGAAAGTAGATAGAGTACTCGAACTTGAGAACTCACCAAGCTTATCTTCGAATAATCTCACTAGCCATATGGAGGATGATTGAGAGGAGCTCCGACCCCTACATGGTGATATCATGTAGGTATAAAGTATAAGTTAGTACTTTGAATGTACCAAGTATGTAGGATGCAATGCAACAAGACATAAGCCAATATAGTCAAAATGCATAATCATAGTCAATAGATAGCATAATTTCAATATGACATGCATGATCAATGCTTGAAGTAAAACATGTTTATAAATCGTTCAACTTACATAGAACGTAATACATATGTGGGAAGAGACCTTAACCGATAAGGAATAAGACTAAGTGAGCTACAACTTGGAATCCCAATAATTACCCCTCATCGATAAAGAGGTGATCTACTTGCCAAGGTAAACCATACTTCACCTTACGGGAACATGACCCATTTCATATGAAGTAACCCTCCTTATGGGAACATGACCTATTTCGAAAAAGATTTATATGAGAAACTTTGCCTTACGGGAACATGACCCATTTCGGGAAGAATGTCAAGAGAAAGTGCACTAAATGGATCCACTAGTAAAGCAAGGCCAAAGTATACTCCTATGTTGGCACATAGTTTGACGAAATGAATATGAACCTAAGAAGATGGTCCATGCCACATCTAATCCATTGATGCTAAGCCTAATCCAACGAAATAATTGAAATAATCATACTTTAGCAATTTGTAAGAAACATAGAAACTTGACATGAGTAGCTCCAAAACATCTTTGACCTCTAATAGTAAGCCTAACTTTAAACATAAGAATAGATCATCATCAAACATTACCCTTGCATTAACATCAAAAGGTATACAAAAGGTAAAATCTTTGAAAAAAGAAAGCTTAATCTAGCATTTATAATATCATAGACATTTTCATGAATTCAATACATCTTTGAAAGGCCAAAATCATCATAAATTCACTTGACTCATAAATCATACAATAGACCATCAATAACTCTAAGAATCCTTGAAAAGACATTTTATCAAACACTTGGTGGGTGTGCAATGCTAGTTCAAAATGATGCAATTCAAGAGTGAAATAATATGAGAAAACTCAATATAAATTAACCCACCAACACATAGTAAAATCTTCATATAGAATACCTTGAAATCCATCTTCAAATCTCATAATAGATCATATTTTATAGCTCAAAACATGCATAGTCTCAACATACAAAACCCACTCATAGTACAAGCTTGAAATAGATAGTCATGTATAATAAATCAATTTTTCATAAAATCCCAATATAATTTACACTCATAATCCATAATAGAAGATGCCCATAGATAATATAACTTGAAAACATGCAATTTTAATAGAATAGGAAGATTGGATTCCATGGGTGAAAGGACCCAATGGATGAAGCCCACATACCTAAAGTTGGGGATTCCTTGATGTAGACTTGAAAGAGACTTGAAGTTTGAATAGAGTTCTTGAGAGCCGGAATTAAGCTTGAGACACTTGAATTTGGAGAAAATATTTGGTTAAATATTGGAGAGGATTTTGAGTGGGTCTTGAGTGATATATAGTTGAAAAATGACTAAGTATAATTATTTTTACACATAAGTGGGCATGGGGACAAAACCCTAATGTTTTGAGCTGAAATTGGAAAATCAAGAAAGTGCAAACACTACTCCACAACTGGTCCGCGTCGCGGACCCACACTGTTTTCGAAAAATTTTATGAAAATCATTTTTCGCCACTGGTCTCCTAAATCCAGGTTATACCTATTCCCCAGTCAATTTTACCCCATGATCAAGAATATGAAGTCGGATTTTCGATATTATGCACGGATTTTAAGATATATGAAAATTACGATTATATGCATTTTCGAAGCATATTTTTGGGGAATTTTTGGGGCGCCTCACTCCTATTGATCATCCTCCTCCATGTGGCTAGTTCGGATCTTGAAGAAAGCTTTTGGTAAGTCCTCTACTCTGAGGATAATATTTATTTCCATTCATGCTATGTTGAGACTTGTTCTTTATATTGAATACTTATTATCATGAGGGTGAGCCCGAAAAGTATCTTGGCCTCTGCTCCAGAGATGTTGTTGGATACTATGTTTATATATACTTATGAGCTTGACTCTTCCTATGTTTTTATGATTATGAAAGACTTCCCTTAGTCCGGCTTCCCTTTTGTATAATTGACTCTTGTTATTGTCTTATTTTGTTTCCGTAACCAAGGATGTGTACATGATATGCTAAGAGGTTTGTTTGGGTTATCTTCGAACGTTCCACTCATCGTGTCACATCTAAGCCCTAGGATTGGGTCGTGACACTGACTTAAGAATGGTTTTTCTTGTATTCGAGAAAATGACTTAAGAATTCCGATCTCTCTTCCCATGTTTATCTAAGTAAGATGCTTTTTCAAATGCTAAAGCATTCGTGAATACCGACCAGTCCCCTTTAAATTCAACTATGGCGTAACTGGTGTGATCCCGGAAGCTCCACAAAGACTATAACTTCACTAGATTAAACCCTTTCTCAGTCCACATCTTTTTTAGATGTGTTCCACTTTTACCTATATACTTCCCTTCCTGATATTTAACTGGGACATTGGCTACTATTCCTATCCCTGGAAAACGATTGGATCATCATTCGCCTTACTAGATGCTAGGAGAGGTTGAGAACTATTCCTTGAGTCAGTGCTCCCACTTTCCCCAAGATAAACTCGAGCTAACTAAGAATACTTGCCAAAGGGAATCAAAATGCATTAGGAACAAAAATGTTCATACACAATGACAAGTAAGACCCATAAAATAGAGGACTCCATTTTCAAATATAGCTTCTTGTATTATTGCTATTACTTGCCTTGCTACATCATTTGATTCAACAACTCTTCGTCACTCAGAAACTTCCTCACTTTGTGATACAATATTCTTTTTCAGCACAACTTACTCAAGATCTTATTGATCAAAACAGCGGAAATATGTAATATCTACTTGATGAAGTCAAACTCCATGAAACCAGTAGCTCCAACAAAACTAATATATATTTTTTTTTCTAAAATTTCAAGAGAATTTGTATATAGCCCACATAAATGCACTCAATTTAGTTATCATTTACACATATATATTCATCGATATAATGTGTAAAGATTGGTCTTTCAGTCTAATTACTTTGCCAATTATTCAACCTCTACAAAACACTCCACCCCAAAATGAGGATTGTCTATTGAACAAAATAAATGATAGAGACGGTCAATGGAAGCACAAGAAACTGTCAAAATTCACATTTTTGACTGTTAAAGAAAAAATGCACGTTCACCTTGATTGTTTCTTGTGCTTCCTTTGACCATCTCTATCATTTTTTGTTCCATAGACAATACTCATTTTGATGTGGAGTGTTTTGTAGAGGTTGAAAAATTGGCAAAGTAACTGGACGGACAGACCAACCTTTACACATAATATATTGATGAATATATATGTGTAAATGATAACTAAGTTGAGTGCATTTATGTGGGCTATATACAAATTCTCTTGAACTTTTAGAAAAAAAAATATTAGTTCTGTTGGAATAGCTTTCATTGAGGTTGACTTCATTAAGTAGAGATTACATATTTCCACTGTTTTGGTGAATAAGATCTTGGGTAAGTTGTGCTGAAAAAGAAGATTGGATCACAAAGTGAGGAAGTTTCTGAGTGATGGAGAGTTGCTGAATCACTTGATGCAGCAAGGCAAGTACTAGCAATAACACAAGAAGCTAGATTTGAAAATGGAGTCTTCTATTCTATCTTACTTGTCATTATGTGTAAACATTTTTGTTCCTAGTATATTTTGATTCCCTTTGGCAAGTATTTTTGGTTAGCTCGAGTTTAATTTAGTTATCAACAAAACACAAACTGGTATTTAACTTTTAACCTTATCATGGGTTGAAGATGTCTCATAGAAGATTAGAGGAAAGTGAGAGCACTGACTCAAGGAATAGTTCTCAATCTCTCCTAGCATCTAATAAGGCGGATGATGATCTAATAACGTTTCCATGGATGGGAATAGTAGCCAATGTCCCAGTTGAATATCAGGAAAGAAAGAATGTAGGTAAAAGTGGAACAGATCTAAAAAAGTTGTGGACTGAGAAAGGGTTTAATCCAGTGAAGGTTCAACCTTTGTGGAGCTTTTGGGGTCACACTAGTTATGCCATAGTTGAATTTAAAGGGGATTGGTCAGGATTCACAAATGCTATAGCCTTTGAAAAGCATTTGAGTTAGACAAACATGGGAAGAGAGATTGGAATTTAGTAAGATGTCGAGATGATAAATTATATGCTTGGATATGAAATGTTGCTTGTTATGAAACATGGAAAATCTACAGATGAGTTCAATGCTTACAAAATCTTTTCTCAATTTCTATTTGATCCTCGTGTGAACTCCTCTATTGTATCGAATCATGGAACTTCAACGTATCTTAGTGTATGGGATCCAGGGGTTTGTTTAAACTCCTTGGCTCCAATAGGTTATACAAATACAATGAACATGGATCCTCTACAATTGTTTGTATCTACTACCATGTGTTTCTTTATTCCATATGTTAACTCTACAACTCTAGAGTGGGATCTCGGTTGCCAATTGTCTTGGAAGTCTTACATTGTGGGGATAACTGAAAATAGAATAGTTGGTGTGGAGATCAATGGAGTATCACTAACAATAATTGAAGGCAATAATATCGAGTCACGAAAGGAGGTCTCACAATTATCTCGTGATGTAGAAGAAGAGTTGTGTAATGCCCAACAAAATTATCAAAATACCCTTAGAAGAGATGTATGGGCATAACGAGTCTTCTCATGCTTGAACGGAAAATCTGAGGCTGGGTATGCGATCAACATAAAAAATTGAGCGGGAGAATGACCTCATTCAAATATTAGAGCAATCAAATCAAAAAATAATATTTCAATTCAAAAATCGAAATAGTGTGAGTATGCATTAGGGCCGCAGACCCAGACTTATATTTTTTGAAACTTTTTGATGGGAATTGGAAAACTCATTCGGGAAATTTTTGACAGAAAAAGCACATGTGCATGCTAGGTCCGCGTCGCTGACCTGGTCCTTCAAAGTTCAAATTTTAAAATTTTTCGAGGGAAATTCTAGACATTTTCCACTCATCCTAGACCAATACCCTATCATTTTAAAGTCAATTTCACCCTATAATTCTATAATCTACACAACTCCTTTCACTTTTTTCATGAACTTCATTCAGAAA
Organism: Solanum ossicruentum; assembly: GCA_025774065.1. Classification (NCBI taxonomy): domain Eukaryota; kingdom Viridiplantae; phylum Streptophyta; class Magnoliopsida; order Solanales; family Solanaceae; genus Solanum; species Solanum ossicruentum. The sequence continues at coordinate 13,245 of JAOTQR010083539.1, forward strand.
CAAAGATTAAAGAAAGAAAGAAGGGTTATGGTTTGATTAGTCTCTGCGAATTTCCAAGAAACTTGTGCCCATGTATTTAAGGCCATCTAAAATTCTATTTTTGAAGTTATTCCATGTTCTTAGAATGAATTTAGCCAAGAACCAAGTCAGTTTCATTCCTGTGAAGTACTGTGATATATTAAGGTTTTCTCATGTAAATTTTACTGAAATTACTATTCCTATTCTTAAAATTTCATTGTTGAGCATGTATCTTTAAGTCATAAAGTTTATTACAGTTACATGAATCATGAATGATTGAGAATTATTTCCCTAGCATGTTTTACATGCATCGAAAAGTGATCAGTTTACTACAAGCACTTAACCAGACTTCTATACAATTGAAATAAAGATTCTCTTGAGATTGATTTACGAAACACATTTAGAAAAATTAAGAAAAATATAGAGTCAAGGCTCCAAACAGTATATTTTCAGTTTACCCCTAAAGTGGGACATTTTTACAACTATTGAGCACAGTGCATATTTTGGGAGTAGTATTGAGCACCGAGGTGGGTACGAGTTCAATAACTCCAACCCCGAAAACTATGTAGCCACCGTATGATAGGATTTTATCAGACGTACAACTCCTCTTATTCCACTGAGGTGGCTCAGTTTATATGTATCCAGAGAACTTCATCCCTTACCCTAGCAAGGTATAGGATGGCCATGGCAACGTGGGTAAATACGTTGTATTACTATAAAGCTCATAGTGATGGTTGTCGGATAGAGAACCTCCCCAAGCTATAGTATACATGATTTCCAAACACAAAAAAAATTGCATCTTTTTTCGCATCAAATCTGATATTTTGCTATAATGCTTTACTTATGTTTTAACTTATTTCTACATTAGAATTTTGACTTGATCCTGTTATCTTGAGTTCCTCTATTTTGGCTATTTTACATACCATACATTCTATGTACTGACGTTCCTTGGGCCTGTATCATTTTACAATGCAGACACAGGTGACAGAGCTCCTCAGTAGGCTTATCCCGGGCGATTCAGGTTTTCTACCTATTCAGTGGTGAGACCTCTTTGCAGCTAGAGGCTCATAGATATTAATGGTTTTTGTTTCAGTTACTTTTTTATAGTTTGGGGTAGTCGTGGCATGTCACAGTACCCATTCTCTAATCATGACTAGCAGAGGCTTCATAGACTAATTAACAGTGTTTTAATATTCTTTCATATTATTGAATTCTAAGTTGGTCAATTTTATTATAACTTCAAACATGAATCTAGTGTTTGGTTTACTTCCAACCTTTTTTTTAATTATTATTATTTAAGTCTTTCGCTAAACAAAGTAGCCAGGCTAAGTGGTTCTCTTGAGGACCAGCAATGGTTCATGAGTGCCGGCCACATCCAGGATGTAGACTTGAGGCATGACAAACTTGGTATCAGAGCCCATAATTTAAGCGTCTTAGGGTGTTTATGAAGTCGTGTCTAATAGAGTCCTTATTATTGGTCTAAAGTGCGCCATATCCATAATGGGGAGGCTACATGACATTAGTTAGTGTTGACCTTTTTTGGTATTCTATTTCGTGATTCAAAGTTTTAACTCTAATTAAATCCCTTCTAACTTGTGCATTCATGTTTTGTTTTCAGATCATGCCTTCTAAAGGATCAATTGGGCGTCAAGCTAGGGGTAGAGTATGCCCTGCTAGATAGAATGTGAATCAGGGTTAACCATAAGTTCCTGAGGGGCCAAGAGGCCTAGCTATGCCGGCTAAGCAGCCACCACAGGATGATATCTCTAATTCAGAGCTTAGACAGGCCATTCAGACTCTAACTTAGGCAGTGACAGCACCAGTGGTTTGACAAGGAATGGGCAGAGAGGATGCTCTCGACACTTCTAGGATTCACTTGTTCTTAGGATGAACTCGCTAGAGTTCATGGGGTTAGCACTGAATGAGGATCCAGAAAACTTCATTTATGAGTTGCAGAAAGTGTTCCTGTTATGCACGTAATTGATACAGAGTGTGTGGAGTTAACTGCTTACTGGCCTAAGGGGGTAGCAAGAGTATGGTATGATTAATGGAAGAATAATAGGGGAGAAGGTGCACCATTCTTAAATTGGGTAGTGTTTGAGGAGGCCTTCTTGGATCGTTTCTTCCCATGAGAGCTAAGGGAAGCGAAAGTAAGATAATTTTTGAACTTGAAATAGGATTCTATGAGTCTAGAAGAGTACAACCTTAAGTTTACTCAACTATCCCGCTATGCCCTGAATATGATAGCCGATAGGAGAAGCAGGATGAGTTTCTTCGTGGCTGGATTTCCCGAATAACTAACAAGGAAGGCAAGGAAGCTATACTGATAGGAGACATAGATATAGCCAGGCTAATGACATATGTGCAATAGGTTTAGAAGGAGAAGCTGAGGGACGAGGAGGAGTTTCGCAACAAGAGGGCTAAGACATCCAGTCAAGAGATAGGGAAGAGCAGGACTAGGAACGGGAGCCGCCAACCTTAGTCAGGGTCGTTTAGGCCAGCTCTATCATCTGCTAGTGCACCTGCAACAAAGGTTCGACATGAACAAAGGTCCCAGAATTTTAGAGCCAAGACACCCAGTCACAAGGAAGTGTGGATCTAAGATCTTCTTGCTATCCATTATGTGGCAAGTGTGGCAAGTTCCATCCTGGAGAGTGCCTTGTGGGTACTAATGGTTGCTTTAGGTGTGGACAGATTGGTCACTTCCTGAAGGAGTGCCTGATGGGAATACAAAATCAGGGAGGCCATAGGGTTCAGTCATTTCATCAGCACCAGTAGGCAAAATGACTCCTCGGGGTACTACTTGAGGGGTAGGCAGAGGTGCAAACCATCTGTATGCTATGGCCAACCTCCAGGATCAAGAGAATTTGCCAGACATTATCACTAGTATGCTTAAAGTCTTTACTGATGATGTTTATACATTACTAGACCCAGGTACTACTCTATTTTTTGTGACTCTTTACACAGCTATGAAGTTTGAAATTAGTCCTAAATATCTTCATGAGCGTTTAAATGTATCCACTCGTGTAGGTGAGTCTATTCTAGCTCAAAGAGTCTATAGAGATTGTCTTATCTCAGTATACTATAAAGACATTTTAGCCGATCTAGTCGAGTTAGACATGGTCAACTTCGATGTTATCCTAGGCATGGACTGACTTCATGCTTGCTATGCTTCTATTGATTATAGAACCACCGTTGTCAAGTTTCAGTTTCCAAATGAACCAGTCTTACAGAGGAAGGGTAGTTTAGTTGTGTCTAGGGGTCGTTTCATCTCATACCTTAAGGCTAGAAATTTAATCTCCAAGGGGTTTATTTACCGTATAGTTAGAGTTAAAGATTGCGACGCTAAGACACCGTCTCTCTAATCTATCCTGGTCATAAATGAATTTCCTGAAGTCTTTCCTAATGACCTACCTGGAGTCCCTCCTGATAGGGAGATAGAGTTTGGGATAAATTTCCTTCTAGATACCCAACCTATATTAATTCCACCATATAGAATGGCCCCAACAGAATTGAAAGAGTTAAAGGAGTAGTTAAAAGATCTTTTGGAAAAAGGTTTAATTAGACCTAGTGTCTCATCTTGGGGTGCCCCAGTCCTATTTATGCAAAAGAAGGATGGTTCCCTCAGAATTTGCATAGACTACCGTCAGTTAAATAGGGTTACTATAAAGAACAAATATCCTGTTCCTAGAATTGATGACCTATTTGACCAACTTTAGGGTGCCACTTGTTTCTCTAAAATAGATCTCAGATCCAACTATCATCAGTTGAAAGTCAGAGAAAGTGATATCCCAAAGATAGCTTTCTAAACTCGATATGGACACTATGAATTTTGGTCATGTCATTTGGCCTAACTAATGCCCCTACAGCTTTTATGGACCTTATGAATCGAGTATTGAGGCAATAGATATGTTTGTCATTATGTTCATTGATGACATCCTAATCTACTCCAAAAGTGAGGAGGAACATATTGACCATCTTAGGATGGACCCTTAAAGACCATCAGTTGTATGCCAAGTTTTCCAAATGTGAATTTTGGTTAACACCTATGGCATTTCTAGGCCATATTGTATCGGGAGTAGGTTCTAGAGTTGATTCCTAAAAGATTAAAATAGTGAAGAACTGGCCAAGACCCATAACTCCAACAGAGATAAGAAGTTTCTTGGGTTTGACTGGTTATTACATGTGCTTTGTAGAAGGTTTCTCATCTATATTAACTCCCTTGACCAAGTTGACCCAGAAGAAAATTAAATTCTAATGATCAGAGGCTTATGAGAAGAGTTTTCTGGAGTTGAAAACTAGGTTGACTATAGCTCCAGTTTTGTCCCTACCAGAAGGAACCAATGGCTTTGTTATATACTGTGATGCTTCTAGAGTTGGCTTAGGGTGTGTACTAGTGCAGAAATGCAAGGTAATAGTATATGCCTTCAGATAACTTAAGACTCACAAGAAGAACTATCCAACTTATAATCTCGAGCTTACTATGGTGGTGTTTGCTCTCAATATTTGGAGACACTATCTCTATGTTGGGCATCTGGGTGTATTCACCGACTACAAGAGTTTGCAATATGTATTCAGTTAGAAGAAGTTAAACCTGAGGCAAAGGATATGGTTAGAGTTGTTGAAAGACTACTATATGAACATCCCTTATCACCCAGGTAAAGCTAATATAGTTGTTGATGCTCTTAGCAGGGTATCCATGGAGAGCACCGCTCATATTGAGGATGAGAAGAGAGAGTTGGCGAAAGAAGTGTATAGGCTCGTACGTTTAGGGGTTCAGCCTGCTAATACAGATGTTAGGCTCGTACGTATAGGCCATCACATGTCTCAAATCACCACACTTTTACCAATAACCAAATATGACAGTAATGCCGGACTTCGCAAGTTCCAAGATATATAATGGATTCCCAGAAAGTATCTAAAAAATCACAAATTTTCAAACGGTATCAGAAGTCTCAAATTTTCACAATAGCATCCAAACTTCTTGAATCTCAAGAATACATCTCAAATTTACCAACAAATTCCCAAATTACTCCAATTCCAATATAACCGATATCACATTTTTGCCAAAATACTATCGTATCAATTCAATAATTCATCGAACAATTAAATCTTACAATTACCACATGAACATATCCAATAAGTCAAATCCAATCCCTAAAAGGTTAGCCGAACCCATCTCATTGCCAAAACAACACTCAAACTAAGTTTTCGATCGCTTCAAGCCTCAAAACGAGCTCCAAATAAACCAATCATTATCAAGAATAGATTATATATGTCAATAGATGAATTTTGATACACATATTCACACGAATTGGGTTTAAGGGAAAAATGATCAAAAGTAGCACTAGAGATTATGATTCTACACGAGTAAAGCAGTTTTTTGGTGAAAATCCCACTGAAATTGAGCTCAAATTGAAGAAGAAATCAACACTTAAATTTTCCAAAACAAAGACATGGAAAACACAATTTTAAATATCCAAAATCACAAAATTGAAAAAATCAAGATAAAAGTAATGAAAATTAAATAGTTTGAGGTTAGAAGCACTTACCAAAAAGTTTTTTCCAAAAACTCTCTTCAAAAATCACCGAACAAAGTTTGAAAATATTGAACATGGTTAAAATTAGATTTTCTTAGATAAAAATTGTGTAAGTATGGAATGTACTCCACGAACGCCGGAACGAGTCTGCAAATGTGGAGCTTACGCGTATATAGGCCTCCACAAATGCGGAGGGGTCGTACGAAAACACAAATTAGAAGAAGCTTCGCCTCCGCAAATACGGAGTTGTGACACTTGGCATGCCCTTCCTGATTCTACGATTGTTATTTATTGATTATTTTATTATATTGCTATTATATGTATTGACTTGTGGCATTGACATGCATTTATTTCATATTGCATTTCTACCGTCCCTTGATCATGCAGAGGTGGCAAGGATTAAGATATTATACCATCTTTTCTAAAATCCCTAGGCCACGTGAAGGGGACAAGGGTGAGATTGTACCACTTTTTCAAACCCTTTGACCATGCTGAGGTGGCAAACTTGAGATATTGAGATACTGTGACACCCCTTGACCACGCGGAGGTGGCAAGGTTGAGAGATTTCAGCACATGATCTATGATGCCCCTGGGTTCTATCTAGTAGCTTTAGCTCGATAGATATATACACCAATCATGTGTATGTGTGTGTGTATGTAATGACCCGGACTTCGTACGACTTCATCGGAGCTTGTAATTTTTGTTTTTGGCAAAATTTGGACCTAGTGTCACCTCAAGGGAGACTACACGATCCTTGTGAGGTCACATGTCCTGTGTGGCCTCCAGTGAAGTGATACTTGGCATTAATTTTGAGTGTGTGGCCTTGGAGTGGAGTTTCGGGCTAAGGCACATCACACGTAGACCCTCCTACACGGCCCATGTGACATTTCATTGACCGTGTGAAGGACAGTATAGTGGCCTTGAGCTTGAAACATCAATGTTGGGAGCCAAGTGTAGTGACACGGCCACCTTCATGGGTTGTGTGATGGTTCACGGGCCGTGTGGCGAACTTTTCGTCAAAAATTTTCTAAGTATGAAAATCTTCAAGCTCAAGCTAGTTTCACTTTTAAGCCTTCAATTCAGGTTTATTTATATTGTTTAAGGCCATCATGGGTCTCCTACATCAAACCAAGTTCAAAGGATTTTCATCCGCTAAGTTTTACATAAGTACCGATAGAAGGGTCAACTTTAAATGGGAATATCTCTTATCAAAAAATGAACTGGGTAGCCCACGACCTGTAAAATTAAAGCTCTTTGAATTATCCTTTCAATGCATCTAGTTTCACCTCATTTGAAGTTTAGATGAAGAATTTATGCCCTTTTTCGTAAAATATGTCTGGGTTAGACGGGAGCCTTCACGTACCGTGAAGAGTTTCACAACCCGTGAAGCCAACCGTATCTAACTCCGGATAAAATTTAGGAGGGCATTTTATTGAGGTACTTTTGATATTTTCGCCTATTTTTAAGTCTTTTAAAGACCTTTAAACCCCCTTTTATATTCCGAAACTTCTATACCAAATTCTAAACCCTCATTCAAAAATCAAATTTTGTCAAGTCTATCTCAAGAACTCTTGTGAATTCAAACTTGGGGATCAACGCAAATTCAATTCTTCTTCAAATTTGTCTTGAAACTTCTTCATTGGGTCAAGGTATGTTGGTTTGATCTTTGGCTCCTTTCAATCAAAGAGAACCAAAACTTTTCAAGCACTTTTCATGAATTTTACTTACTTTAAAGTTGGGTTTTCAATTATCTTGCTTAATAAGTTCAATTAATGTATGGGTTATACTTATATGATGATTTAAGTTGATTTAAACTATAATATGATGAATTACATTGCGTTTATGATATTATGAATATGCATGTCCCTTTTCAAAGCTTGTTTACGAGTGGATGATTATATTATGATTTTAAATGTGGAATTAATTATGGATTTACTTCAATTTTATATTATAATGTTGATTTCAGATTGAATCTTAAATTACCCATGATTTCCGTACATCATTCATGACATTTGCATTCATGACATTGGATTGTTATGGAAATTATGAAGTGGGTTAAGCCTAATTATGTTCTATGATATGATTTTGATAAGATATTATGACAAGAATGTGATCACATATATGTTTATAATTACGGCTCTTTAAGCATTATGGGCGCTTGCACCAAGAGTTCCATCAATCCGCTGTTCATTGATAGATGAAGCTCTCTCTTTATCATCTCATGCCAGATGCATTATGTATGTATGTATGAATTATTCCTATGCATGAATATTATGATTATGGACTATGCTTTTGCATTTGAGCCTAAGTATGAATTATTATGAATAGTGTTTGCTTTTTAATCCTAAGAATGCATTGAAATGGTTTTGGAAATGACTAATGTCTCTTTTGAAAGCATGCATATATACATATATGTATCTGTATTCTTGTGGGATGACAAATTAGTACCGATGGATTGGGGGCATTAGGGCTATCTCCAAGGGCACTCTCCCTTTCCTTGAATTATGTGCTAGCATAGGAATGGAAGTCATCACCAAAATGATCGGGTCGTAAGGGATCACTATTCATCTATGATATGATATGTTTAGATAAGGAAATCCTTCTGAAATGACCGTGTCGTAAGGAAGGCGGCTACCACATACGAAATGACCGGGTCATAAGGTGTGGTATAGATTACCTTTGGCAAGTAATCTTCTCTCAACCAATGGGAGGTCAACATCGGACAAATTCATGTAATAACTCGCATGAGTTTGAGATGTCGATTATGGTCACATCCCCACTATATATGAGCATTGCATTTCATGCATCATTGGTTTCATAACATATTGTATACTATTCTCTTGATATATGATCTTTCCTATATTATGTGCCCTTGTCATCTAACATTGAAGTGCATGTTTGGTAAGTTACATGCATTGCATCCTGCAGATTTAGTACATTCAAACATACTAATGCATACTTTTTCCTACATGATCTCACCATGTAGGGACTGGAGATTACTTTCATCCATCATTCAATGGCTAGATGGTATTTTAAAATATTTATTGTGGTGAGTCCTATCTTCCATGGACAAGCCACCATTCCTCTACCTTATGTTGCATTTGCTTATGTTATCTATACTTTGAGTGTGAGCCAAGGACATGTCTTGGCCCCTGTCCCATCCTATGACTAGAGGCATTGGTGGACCTCTTGTAGACTCTCGTCGGATCTATGTGTTATGTGCCATATTTGAAGCTTATAGTTATGGTTATCTATTGGATATGGCTATTATGGATTGATTATGGGAATTATGATATGTATGTATGTTTGATGTGGAAATGTGGAAGATCCGAAGTCCCGAATTCCCCCCATAGAGTAAGTCATACTTACTCGCCCTTTAGTCTTTATGTGCTAGTGTTATATGAGTCCATGATAATTCCTTTCCCTATAATATCCCTATAGCGTGAGTCCTACTTTTTCATCCCTTAGAACTATGTGTTTACTATTTGTATAAGCTTCCGAACCGATGATGTGAATATGGATACTTTGAGGCTTGTTTGGGGACCCTGGGGTTCCCATTCGCTATGTCACTCCTAAACCCAGATCCGGATCGTGACAGAGTGTTTGTGTTTATATATATATGTACGTATGTATGTATGTATGTATGAATATATATATGTATTGTATATTAAGCCCTTCAATGCAAGTAATAAGGTTCATAGTTATTACATGCTTATCTGATTTCTCCTACCTAGTCTGTTGAACCTACTTGGTACATTTCAGTGTACTCGTCCCTACATGTTTCCTTTTTGCAGATCGAGCATAACGACTCCCACATGGGAGCTAATCGTATTTGAGTGGAGTTTTTACCATTGCAAGATTTTAGTGGTGAGGCTTAGACTTCGAGTCGCTGTTATTTCTTTGAGACTCATTTATTGTCATCCATATCAGACTTTGTATTTTCTTTATGAGAAAGCTTTGTATTTTCTCTTTTTTGTACTATTTAGAAGCTCTTGTACTTATGACTCCTGGTTTTGGAATTTTCAATTAAGTGTTGTGGTTGTTTTATCTTTATTCCTTTAGTCGCGAATCAGTTTTGGGTCATGATAGAGTCCTAGAGGGAGAAGGACTAAAAGTTGGCAAAAGTGAAATTGTTACATTCTGATAAGTACTAGTTAGACACATTGGAATTGGTGATAAAGATGAGGAACGTGTAGATAGGGGATTGAAACGTCCTAGATTAGGAGCAGGATTGAAAACTCTATTTGGAGATAAAGAAGGAGAAATATAAGGAAACATGAGGAAGGAAAAGATAGTGATAATGGCGTTTTAATGGAAAAGAAGGAAGTGTTTGCATATATGCACTTATAGATTAAAGAGGGATATGGAAAGGAGTGCTCTTGAAAAATAATATGATAGGAAATAAAAACTTTATTTTCTAAGGGATCAAAGCACCTAAAACCTTTATAATTTGAAGAATAACCAAGAAAAATTATTTAGATCGAGGATTCAACTTATGTGGTGCATAATCACGAAGATTAGGAAAACAAGAACAACCAAAGACACATCATTGATGATAAGAGGGTAGTTTACCAAAAGGAAGTTCATAAGGAGTTTCAAATTGAGTTTAGAAGAAGGTAAAATATTAAGACATGGATTGTAGTATTTAGTGCTTCAACCGAAAATTGGGACAGAAGAAAGGATTGAAAAAGTAAAGACCGGAGCATATTTAGTATAGTGTGATCCATTTGTTCAGCCTTTCCATTTTGCTGGTGAGCTGTGGACATGAAAAGCAAATACAAACACCATTTGAATTTAAAAACTCATGAAACAAAGCAAGTCTGACATATTCGGTAGCTTCGTCACGCCGTTGTGATTTAATTTAACTGAAATTGAGTTAAAACATAATAGTAAAAGTTTTTTGAACATTAGAAATGCTTCTAATTTTCGTCGAATTTGAAATACCCGCATAAATTTAGTAAACTCATTATGAAATAGAATATAGTAACGAAAACCAGTAAAAGGGGGAATTGGGAATGTCCAAATGTCAGTGTAAATCAAGTCATCGGAGACGCAGAAGAAGATTTAGATTCCTTAAATGGTAGTTTTGTGTTCCTGCCAAGTTGACAAGCATTACAAAAAATATCTAATAGTTTTGAAAAAGAACATTACAAATTATTATTTCTCACTAGACTAGAAAGAACACTTATACTAGGGTGGCCTAGCCGACAATGCCAAAGTGTTGGAGAAGCATGAGAATCAACGGTAGGAGTTGACGGAGAGAAAGAATAAAGGGGACCTGGACTATTGCACCTGAGAAGAATTCTCTCCATCTTGAAGTCCTTAATTGAAAACCAAAAGCATTAAAGTCAATTGAACATTGATTAATAGAAGTGAATTTATGAACACTTAATAAATTTCAAGAAAAAGTTGGAACAACTAATAAAATTTTTAGAGGGAAATTGGAAGAATGAGTAGAGAAAGTAATATTACCAGTATAGTTATTACCAGTATAGGAGATAGGGAGTTGATTCCCATTACCTACCATCACACAATCAGTGCCATTATAGGGATGAACAAAAGAGAGATGTAAAGGATTTGGTTTCATATATCACGACCCAAACTAGGGCCTAGATATGATACGGCAAATCAAAAACCCGAAGGAACCCCAAACAAGCCTCTTAGCATATCATACACATATCCGAGGTCGCGGAAGCAAGATAAACAACAAGAGAAAATATAAACAAGGGAAAATGGGACTAAGGAAAAAAGTTTAATACTTAAATAACATAGATGTGTCAAGACTCAAGCACATTACATAAATTGTGCAACAACACCTCTAGACATAGAACTTAGCGGGAGCCAAGACAAGCAACCGGGCTCACCCTCATAGTAATGAACATAAGTATTCCGAAATATACAAGATGTAGTTTCAGTATAAGCATGAAAGAAGATAGATATTGTCCCCGGATATGAGGATTGACCAAAGCTAACTTGAACAATCCGTCCAACCACGTGAAGGAGAATCAATGAGAGCTCCAACTCCTATATGGTAATATCATATAGGCATAGAGCATGTGTTAATATGTTGAAATGTACTAAATATGTAGGATGCAGTGCAACAAGAGATAGGGAACATCTTCGAAATGTATATTTAGGAAATAAATGAGCATTAACCAAAGCCTACCACCTCCTTGGCGAGGCAATTGAGGTACAAACACCTCAACATAGTTGCATAGGGCTACTACCTCCCAAGCGAGGCAATTAAGGTACAACCCCCCCAACATGGTTTCACGGGCCTACTACCTCCTAAGCGAGGCAGTTGAGGTACAAACCCCCGAACATGGTTGCACGAGCCTACTACCTCCTGAGCGAGGCAATTGGTCAACTTCCAACACTATAGATACTTCTCATGAAATCAACACATTTATATCATCTTTTCATTATCATAAAGTCATACAAGTCATAGGTCATGCAATAGAACATCAATCGCTCAAGAACCCTAAACCAAACATTTTATCAAACATTTGGTGGGTGTGTAATGCTAGTGTAAAAACCATGCAATTAAAGAGTGAAAGCATGTAAGAAATCTTGAAGTAAATCATCCCACCAATACTTGGTAACACCATCATACAATATACATCAAAATCCTTCATCAAATCTCAAGTCAAATCAAAGATTCATAGCTCAAAACGTGCTAAAACAGTCACACTTTTACAGAACCCCAACACATTTCATAGTCAAATTCATAATAGAAGATCCATAAGTAAAATCAACTTAGAAACATGAAATCTGTATAAAAAAAGAAGCTTGGTCACTATGGGTGAAAGGAATCAATGGTTGAAAACCACATACCTTCATTTTGGAGAATTACTTGATGAAAATTGGAAATGGAGACTTGAAGCTTGACTGAAATCCTTAAGATTCGGATGAGATTTGGCACTTGAATTTTGGGATGAAATAGTTGTCTAAGCGTTCAAGAGAGTATTGGGGTATTTCTTGTATGATATGAAAGTGAAATATGACTAAGTATAGGTATTTTCACGCATAGGAAGACTTAGGCCCAACACCGAAAAGTTTTGGACCGAACTAATAAAATTGGGAAAATTTAAACTGGAATTTGCAAACTTGGAAAATTGACATTCTGATTCGATCGTTTTAAAATTGGAGTTAGACCCATTTCCCACTCAATTTTTCCCCTGATCAAGAATATAAAGTCAGATTTTCAATATCACACACAGATTTTGAGATACATAGAAATTACAATTCCGAGGCATATTTTGCGGGCACTTTTTGGGATCGTTTCAATATCTCCCCATTGGGAACATTCGTCACCCAATGTCAAAGAGACGTATATAAGAAGATTAATCATGAAGAAATCAACCCCAACAAGAATGCAATAATGCACTAAAAATCTCAACATAAGTATTAAAATCACCATGAACATGTCAATATAAACATGAATCTATGCAAATGATATGATGGCCGAGACATAAGACTTGAAATCCTAGAAAGGACTCGATTTGTTATTATAAGCTTGAATAAGATGAAAGAGGTACGGGCATTGCTTCTCCATGCCCGCTCTGGCTCCCCGAGAGAGACTATCGACTTGACAATTCTTTCGAAGGGCCTTGACGAACACTATATCCTTATTAATCAACTTTTTCCCCCACCCATCCAATATCTCCACCAGGATCTTCTCCTAAGACAACTTATACTCTACAATACCCATAACCTCAAAGAGTTCTATAGCACTAGAGTCACCAACACATCCCCTCAACTTAGAAGCAAGAAGAACCAGAGGAACCTTATCCATATGCATGGGCAAGATGCAAGCTCACCAATCTTTCTCAACACTCTATAAGGACTCACAAACCTTAAACTCAATTCTCTCTCTTGCCAAACCAGACCACATTCATGGTTGAAACCTTCAAATAGATCCAATCACCAACTTTAAAATTCAAGATCCCCTCTCCTCACATCGGCATAGAACTTTTGACGTCTTTGGGCTATTTTCAACTTTTCCCTAACCAACCTCACATTATCCATAGCCTCCATAACCAGAACGGGATCCAACAAAGCCATTTCCTACTTCAAACCACCCAAACTGTGATCTACAATGCCTACCAAGGAGCGCTTCAAAAAGAGTCATACCAATACTAGAATGATAGCTATTATTAGTCTCGTCAAGAACCCTTTTTATCAAGTCATCACCACCAGGAAAACACAACCTACCTGGGTACCTAAGGGCACCATCTCCCCCTTGGGAGAAAACCTCCACCTTGCTAACGCTCGCTAAAGCCTTCAATTCTAACAAGGAGGTGTCAAGATCTTTCTTTGCTTTTACCTCATCAACCAAGGAAGACTTTTGAACCACCAACAACCACAATACCACCATAGTCAACCTCTTCCAACCTAACCCCCTCAATCTAGCCAACCGGTGGACCTCTCTAGCTATCCTTTTGCTACCACCATTAATATGAACTAGGCTACCCATAGACACCCTACTCAAAGCACCGACCACAACATTAGTCTTACTAGAATGATAATGCACAGTCATATCATAATCCTTAAGAAATTCTAACCACCTTCTTTGTCTCAATCTAAGATCCTTTGGGTGAACGCACATTAGAGACCCTTGTGATCGGTAACCACATCAACATGCACCCCATTTAAATAATGATGTCAAATTTTCAAAGCAAATACCACGCGAGCCAACTCAAGGTCATAGATAGGATAATCCTTCTCATGCATCTCAAATCATCTAAAAGCTTAGGATATCGCTTTGCCATTTCGCTTCAAAACATAACCCAACTAGTTTGGGAGGCTTTACAACACACAACAAACCCTTCTGCTAGAGAAAAGATAGGAGCAGAGATAACCTTATCCTTCAAGGTTTGGAGACTCTTTTCGCACTCCTCGGTCCATACAATCTTAGCCTTCTTTTGAGTCAACTAACTCATTCACAAACCTTCGATAGTAACCCGCTAAGCCCAAGAAACTCCTAATGTCCGAGGGAGTCAAAGGTCTAGGATAATTTCTAATCATATTTGTTTTTGTAGGATTCACCTTAGTACCATCCCCCGGCATCGCATGTCCTAGAAATACAACCTCTTTCAACCAAAATTCACATTTCCCATACCTAGCATACAACTTCTCTTCCCTTAATCTTTGTAATAGTACTCTCAAATGGGCCACATGCTCTATATAAATCAATACTTCATCACTAAAGACCGCCACAACATGCCAAGGTAAGGTTTTAGGACCCTATTCATGAAATCCATAAACAATAGCCAATGCATAAGTCAACCAATCAACTCCTCCACGACTCAAAATACTCACCCCTAGCCCGAAAGGGCACCTAGGGGTATCATTTACCCTCGTCCTCACTTGGGGATAAAATCCAAACTGAAGATCAATCTCAGAGAAGTGAGTAACCCATTGAAATTGGTCAAATAGATCATAAATCCTTAGGAGAGGGTACTTATTCTTTGTAGTGACCCTAATAAGTTGTTGGCAATCACTACACTGTCTAAGGGAACCAACCTTCTCCTATGCAAACAACACGAGGACGCTCACTAGGAATGACATCAAGGAACCCATCTATCATCGAAACAACTCAATAAAAATAACTTAGGTTCAACATCCCTAATTCTTACAAGATGATAAATGTCACCCTTAGGGATCAGTTGTATCTTAAGACAAGAAATGGGCTTACCTCTTCACTACCACTCAAGAACGAATTTATTAGGGAATTGGAATCTAACTTGGCGAGTCCTACAATCAATGGGAACACAATATGCATATGACTAATCTATCCTAAGAATTACCTTAAAATCTGCTACATCTAATTTAACAAAATCACAAGGCAAGACCTAAATGCAACATGACGACAGAATAATTTCTACAGACCTTTCTAACAATAATAGACTCACTAATGGGGTAGACACCAATAAGTTCACACAACAACTCAGGACACAAATGAAGCCCAAGAGCAAACAAAGAGGATAATGAAAGAGATAGTGGCACCTAGACCCATCAATGCACAAACATCAAAGTCAAAGGAAACTTCAACATACCGGTCACAACATTGGGTGCCACCTCCACTGCTTGAGCCTCTTGATCAACATGACCACCTTGTTTTTAAAAGTCAACCACCTTTGCACCTTTTTCGAGCATGAAGACAATGTATAACCCTGTGACCCATTTCACCAAATCCAAAGCGTACCATAACAGGCCATGGCTACTACAACCTAAAAGAACTAACTCAAAATGTAAAGAAGTAAATAAAGGGTATCTTCTAAATGTAGGGAGGACTCACCACTGTCTGGAACTAAGGATGTTGAACCTCAACTGTGCATCCGTTAAAGTCCTCTATCTGCTGAATCAGCTTCATGAAATGATGCAGCACCAAACGATATCAGTACATGGAATGTACAGTATGTAAAATAGCTCAAGAAAATACGTAATGCTCAACTAAGACATCTAACTCGACTCAAGACTCAACTCCTCATCTCATAACTCAATTCAGGTAACATAATGCAAGTTTAAAGTATGAAAACCATGCCTTTGAAATAGATTTATTTTTTATTGTATGTTTGTTTTGAAATAAAATCTCATGGCACGCTCAGCTCAAGTGCTTGCTTAGAAGTTTCTCTAACCAACATAACTCTCCACCCCACCATTTCTATGGTGATGTACAATGAGAAGATGTCGTTGTACGCCCATCCTAAACTTGCCACAGTAAAGAACGTTAAACTCTAACTCTCTCTCGGATCCAAAGAGAATACCCATCTATTGGGACATGAGCGCTAGAGTTAACTACACGACTATCCTACACTAGCAAATATAGTTCTGGGTGACTCTTCTCACCCAACTCGGTGCTCAATACTCCTTCCAAAGCTAAAAATTCTCATGTACATCAACTCAAACTCATGTCAATCAACGCAACATCAACTTTATTAATTAACTCCATGACTCAAAATGGGAACTCAAGACAATGCAACTTAAGACTCTAATCAATTATGGTCAAGTAACATCATATCATCCATACTCAACACATAAGATATAATAGGTGTTTATTATATGCAAATATGACATAAGAAAACATATATAAAGCAAGAAAACATACTTCTCAGGTTCACATTACTTAGTTTAAAAGGTTGAGTTCATAATTGCGATTAAATCAGTGAGCAAAGGAAAATACTAAGTTTAGGGTTCAAGTATCAATCATGTAAAATACATTCATAATTCAAAGTAATGATGGTGCAATTCGTAATTTGACTCAAATATATTCAAGAAACTCAATCTGGAATAGTAATTTAAAATTTAAGACCCATGGAATTTAAAACATACATTTTCTACTCTTGATTTTTGACTCAAGAAAACAAAGGAGCACGTGGATGAACATAATCCAATGCTTTACATATCCTTACATACATGAAATTGAAGGAAATCAACTTTGAGTCAAGAACCCATGCTTCTCCTCTTCTTCTCCAAGAACTCTAACCTAGTTTATGTGCTTGGGGTTTAGAAATATGTTTAAAAGGCTTTTTTAGATAAAAACAATGACTCAATTACCCATAGTTTACGTTTATGAGGAGTTGGGAAAAGTCTAGAATGCCCCTTATAAAAGAAAATAAATTTTCACTTCAAAATATCGCAGACTGGGTGTGGAGTAGTACTATTTTTCCCAAAATTTCTCTGAACGAGTTTTTTTCTCCCGTTGAAATTTTGCAAAGAGAAACAAGTGTAAGTTCGCGTTCTTGGTGCATCATGCCTAGGGTGTGCATCAACATTGTTTTGGAAATAAATTACGAAAAAATATTTTTTTACTCAATTGCTCTAAAATCAGGTCTAGGCCATTGTCCCAATTAATTTATCGTGCTGATCGCAAATTCAATCTCAGATTTTTCATCATAGCTTGGGAAGATACGTTATGCACATGATTCCATTCTAGGGGTATTTTGATAATTTCATCGGGTGTTTCATTATCTCTCTATTGGGATCATTCCTCCTCGAATGATGAGTACAGGTGGAAGTGAGGCCCGGGTGGGCTCAATACTCCCTCGATGACTTGAACTCTCGACTATTCCTCAACCTCAATAAACTCTACTCAGACTAATGAATAGACACATCAACTCAAGATTGGGAACATCAGTTAAGTTAAGGATAGGAACATTACCTTCGACATCATCATCATTTGGTATGAAAAGTTACAGGTATTTGGTTTTCATAGCTTCCTCAGCTTCCCACGTAGCTTCCTCAATGAATTGGTTCCTCCACAGAATTTTGACGGAGGTTATCTCTTTGTTCCTCAGCTTACGAACTTAACAGACAAGATTTAAACTGGAATCTCTTTGTAAGACAAGTTATCCTTTAGTCCAATGTTCTCAATGGGAATCACTAAGGTAAGATCTCCCAAGAACTTCTTCAACATCGAGAGGTAATATACGGGATGGATTGCATCTAGCTCAGTGGGCAATTCTAACTTATAAACGACCTTCCCAATTCTCCTCACAATTTGATAGGGATCGATATAGCGAGGACTCAACCTTCTCTTCTTTCCAAACCTCATGACACCTTTCATAGGTGAAACCTTCAAGTACACCTAATCGTCAACCTTAAATTCTAACTCTCTTCTTCTCATATCAGTGTAAGACTTTTGGCTACTCTGGGCAGTCTTCAACCTCTCCCTAATAACCATTACCTTCTCCATAGACTGGTGGACAAAGTCGGGTCCAACCAACTCAGCTTCCCCAACCTCAAACCACCCAATTGGTGATCTAGATCTTCTTGCATATAAGGCTTCATAGGGGGCATCTAAATTCTTGCGTTGTAACTATTGTTATACGTAAATTTAATCAAGGGCAAATGGTCATCCCAATTCACTTTGAAGTCAAGGATACAAGATCTCAACATATCTTCTAATGTCTGAATGGTACGCTCTGCCTGTCCATCTGTGTGTGGACAAAAGGTTGTACTCAAATTTACCTTCATACCTAATACTTTCTGGAAGGATCTCCAAAATTGGGAAGTGAATTGAGCTTCTTTGTCTAAGATAATGGACAAGGGAACCCCATGCAACCTCACAATCTCTTGAATGCACAACTTGGCATACTCTTCCGCAGTGTTAGTTGTCTTAACTACCAAGAAGTGAGCCAAATTGGTCATCCTATCCAAGATCACCCATATGGATTCATGTTGCTTTTAGGACCACGGTAACCAAGTAACAAAGTTCATATTGATCATCTCCCACTTTCACTCAGGGATCTCAAAGTTTCGTTCCAATCCACATGGTCGTTGATGCTCAACTTTGACTTACTGATAGTTTGAGCACTTAGAAACAAACTCAATAATATCCCTCTTCATCCCACTCCACCAATAGACTTCCCTCAAGTCGTGGTACATTTTGGTGGAACCAGGATGAATAGAACATCTAGAACTGTGATGTAACACCTCATGAGATTACTGAAATGCCCCTAGAACGTAATCATGCATATAACATGTCCTCTCAAGCTTTTATGAAAAATCTGAGGTACTATTTGCAATCAGCACAAAAATATTGAGTGGAAAAATAGTCTCGACCCAATTTTAGAGCAATCAGGTCAGAAAATAATTTTGCAATTTTTACTCGAGACAGTGAGGGTGCGTGCGGAGGGCGCGATGTGCTGGGGACACAACCCAACACTTATCTCTTTTTTCAAAATTTGTCTACGGGATTGAAAAATCGATTGAAAAGCAATTTACAAAAATTTATACATAAAATGCACTTAAAAATGTGTTTAATGTACATTTATCCTGGAAATCAGTTTTTTCAACATGTTTTGATAAAATTCACCAAAATAAGACATGTTCTCGCCCCTGGCGCGACACGGACATAGTGTTATGGGGTGGAATGTTTATTCTTTATTTTGGAAAGGGTATTTTGGTAAATCCCCAACCCTCCCAAGTCTTATAAACGATTATAAGATCATTTTTCTACGAAGTAAAAGTTTCTAACCCCATTTTTTAGCCTCCAAAGGTGAGAGTTTTGAGAGAGAGCAAGAGAAGAGAAGCTTGAGGTCATGAGGAATTGAGTCAAATTCTTTCAAGGATTCGTATTGTCTTCATCCCAAGTATGTAAAGCTAAACTAAAAGCATGTGATTGTTCTCCCATGTGTCACATAGATCATCTTAGAAGTGAGTTGAAAGTTCTTTAGTCTACTTACATGATTTCTTGATTATTTTCTTGAGAAATTATATTTATTATATGTATTTATATACTTTGATGATCATCATAAACTTATTTTCTTGAATTGAATATTTTCATGAGATATTGCATAAACCCTACTTATTATTTTGTAAAGATTGCATGAATCAAGATAGGAATTGAGTCTAGAGCCTTGATTGAGAATGTTGATAGAGATTGTGATTGTGAGTGTGAGAATGATGATAGACTGATAGAACTTGATAGTCCCTTGAGTCTCCATAAATAACTCTAACGATTTATCTATTTTATTGTCCCTAATGATTGTTCTAAGCCCTGAGCTATTGACTGAGAAGTGGACTAATGAGATGGTGAGATTCCCTATGAGGATGCTTTGAGATGAGATGATTGATGATGATTGGATGATGTTAATGTTTATGAGCATGTTAAGTCTTGGGAGGAGTATTGAATATCGAAAATGAGTAAGAGTGAGTCCCACTTGTACTCATTAACTACGTGGCTAGCAAGAAGATGATTGGACCATGAGAAACAGATGTTTCCTTAGTCCCAAAAGAGGATCTGATGTTATTATAAACCCTACAAATGTATACCCTTCTACATTGGCAAGGTACTGGATGGATGCCGTAATGACATCACTTTCTTGTACCATCATCGGCTCAGATGATGGGTGTAGGTCCGAGAAACTCCCCGAAAATTCCTAAACTGAATAATCTGAGTCGAAATAAGATGTGATGAGATGAGTTGAGTTGACTTCCTTTGAGATAAGTGTGTTTTGATTGATGAGTTGAGTGGTTGATGGGCCACTTGTTTACTCTTTATTCTTGCTTTGGATAGACATTTGACATGTTGATTGTTACTATCCTTGATGTTGATTATTATTTCTATATTATTCTACCTGTTTCGGTTTCACTCAGCTATTTCACATACCAATACATTCCACGTACTGACGTCCCTATCTGACACTGCATCATTTCATGATGTAGATACATGATTTGGAGGTCATCAATAGGGTACCCTTCTGAGGCGTGACAAACTTGGTATCAGAGCATAAAGTGTTCAAGTGTCTTAGGGAGTCTATGAAGTCATTTCTAGTAGAGTCCTTATTATTGGTGTGAAGCATGCCACATCCATAATATGGAGGCTATGGCATATTAGGAAAAGTTTCCCTTCCTTCAAATTCTGAATCGTGCGTAAAGCTATTTTCTAAGAAGTCTATGATGATTCGTGCAATGCTTTAGACCTTTCGACTATGCCTCGTCCACGAGGTGATAGAGACAGTAATTGTCAAACTCTTACCAATGAGATCCCTGGTGATATAATAATCTGAATGGTAGATAGATTGCACTAAGCTTGAGAGAAGCTCACTTGTGTGCTAAGTTGATTGACTAGAAAGAGTGCACTATTACTCATATGAATCATGCATTTAAGTTAGCTCTAGATGTACCTAGTTTCTCTTGCTCAAAACTTGCTACCGATGTTACTCATGAAGAGAAACCTATATCTCTAAAGAATTCAATGTTACCACCTAAGAGTGAGATGTGAGGTTGTATAAACACCGAGTAAAATTAAATCATCCCAGAGTTAGAATGATGATGATGGAAAGAAAGGGACAGGATATCAAGAGTGATGGTTGATTGAGGCTTGTAGTTAGAGAAAAATTACGATAGAAATAAAGCTTGGAAATGAAGGATGCGCTCGTGGAAACAATGAAGTTATATACACCTATTATGTAAGTAATGATGATGAGTTGATTTTCCTAAGTTTGATGAACGAGTGGGGAGTGCCCTATGATGGTGATGATGAGGTATAAAGAGAGAGAGGGTTAGTGTCAGAATGCGGTAGAATATGTTCAAACTAAAAGAAAGTGTATGTTGATATGTTGTAGTATTCATACTATTGAGGGTGAAATGTAGATCTTGAATAGAGGGGAAAGAGTGTTTTTAATGTGATAGATCTAAATTAGAGTTATTATTATATGTGAGAGTTCATGAGATTCAAAAAGTTATAAGCTTAGCCAAATAAGGATGTATAGTGATTGGGTGAGTGATACATGAGTTGTGTAGTGGGGATGTGTTGATTGATTACTCCCCATGAGATTTTAGTAGGATTATGTTTCCTAAATTTTTACCTAGTAGTTGTAAGTAGGCATTAGAGAGGTGTGTGATAGATGCACATGTTAGTACTAGACCCTAAGGTTGAATTTTGAAGAGTAGTGTTAAAGAGGAGATAGCATGACGATAGTGATAGTCCTTGTTGGAGATTTGACCTAAGAGTCTTGTTGTAGTGCATGTTCAATGATTAAGATGTTGACTGGATAGGAGCATGGTTCTAGAAGTAAAGTAGGGGTACCCCTTAGATGGAGATAGTAAATTAAGGGAGAAGCACTAGAAAAGAGGAGGCTTAGGAGGTTTAAGATATGTAACCATGATTATGTACAGATGGGTGAGGGTCTAAGTTATGACTGCTATGAGAATCTGGATAGTATATTTGAGTTGTTGACGTGGAGTACGCTTATGTAAGTAATCTTTGTCGTCACGAGTAGCTAAGTTGATTTGGGGCTTATGGATAGATGATGATGATTTTTCCTTGGTAGTCTAAGTCTTATACAAATGAGTTTATGAGAGCACAGAAGTTGAGCGTTAGCAGGAAAAAGAAGATGCTAGATTGTAATGATTGTGGAAAGTGATTATGTACGCCATTAAGAGCAGCAAAATGAGAGAAAGAGAGAGAGAGAGAGAGAGAGTTTCATAGAGACATGAGGAAGCTAATATGATATCGTTGAAAGGAGTCTGAGTGGCTAGCTGTATGTATGTGACTATAGCATACAGAAGAGTTTAAGATGTATTTCTTGCGGGTAGTGATTCCTTGACCGTGTGTAGGTATATGCTTATAGCCTAGTAGAGGAAATTGAATCACAAATTTGGAGAGAGGAAGTTGAGAGCCAAGGGGGAGGTGATTATGTGATAAATCGAAGTAGTTCTTGAATTTTTTATTATGATAGGCTGATCAAGGTGAGGTATCAATTCGTTTCCATTTCATATAGTCCTTATAATTCAGTTGATGTAACATTCCATTCCCTTCTAGTGTACAACTGTTGTACCTATGGCCTAAGTCATATGCACATCATGTTGGTTCCCATTCATGCTGAGTTTTGAGGATAAGAAGCGATGAATTCATTCATTAATCTTGATCTTACCTCATGAATCCAAGAGTTTATAGTCCTATGTTAAAGGAGATATGACCTAAGTTTTACAGTACGTATAGCTCTGTGAACTCAGAACGAGTCTTGATAGACGAGAAAGACTGTAATCTATGAATGTTCTCAGATAAGATTTCTTGATTGAATCATGCTAATGATCTTTCATTTTATGCTCTTTGAGTAATCTAGCTTTCCAGTCTTGATATAAGTAGACGAGTTGTGGGTGATGGGAGAGAAGGAGTGCTCCTGAATTGTGATAATGAAGTTGAGTTTCTATCTTTGAGTTGATATTTCTTTGAGCCTTACTTGACTATGCAAGTCTTTGATAGTATTTGTGCCAAATAATGATGTTAGAGATAAAGTTTGAATTCTAGACATTGTGTTCAAAGTCAGTTCATGAGAATGAGTATTCGAACAACAGAGTATTTGAGTTCTAATGATATTCGTGCTTATTTTGCATAGAGGGGTAGTAGTTTGAGGTTTCGACAAAGGGGGAGATGATAAGTTCCTCCAGGTCCAAGCAATGATGTTGATAGTAGTAGACTGAAGATAAGGGTAGATAAGGAGGAGTGAGTGTATCCTTATTATGATATAGGTGTTAAGCTTGTGTCATGTAAGGATAGAGATAGAAAGGGGAGAGAGATAAAACTTATGATGGACAGTAGATAGGTAAGTGTTGGTGTGACTTTTAGTGAGAACTCATTGAATAGTGGTGGTAGAAGTACTAAGTACGCTTGAATTTCCAAGGTATAATTAAAGTGGTTAGAGTGATAGGCTTAAATTCGTGGTTGTTGCTATGCGAGTATCGATGATAGACTATTAAAGCCTTTGTAATAAGGGTTCGAGAAAGAGTTGTGAAGTAACGAAAAGGACTATTGATCTTTTAATGAAAGCCCCGTGGAAGTTTAGAGTTGACTATTAAGGATTATCTATGTATGAATATGATCATCTCATGAAATAGCACTTTCAGGCGTAGAAGTAGGCTTAAATGGAAGAGGAAGAGGTGGTTAGATGAAAATTTGAGTAAGAGCTATAAGCTTAAGTTGAGGGAGTAGAGTTCCATGAAAGGTAGTACAATTGAGATGAGGTGCTAAGCTTGAGTGTTGTACATATAGTCTTATGTATCAATAGTCCCATTCTCCATTAGAGTTGATGGCTTCCTTCTTGAGTTCGAAATGCTGATTGTCAAGGTGTTCAAACGATTCGAATTGACTGAGTTGTGACATTTCATTCGTGCTTGACAGTGAAAATATCTAAGAGAATATCTCTACTCTTGATAGCAAAAATGTCTAAGAGAATATCTCTACTTTTGACTGGCCCAATGTAACATGGGCTCGGTTTTCCTTCTTACCAAATCTCATAATCTCTTTAATTACATATACCTTTAAGAATACCCAATCCCCTACTGAAAATTCTAGTCCTCTTTTTCTAGCATCTGCATATAATTTGTGATGACTTTGGGTTGTTTCTA
The DNA here is from genome assembly GCA_025774065.1 of Solanum ossicruentum. Classification (NCBI taxonomy): domain Eukaryota; kingdom Viridiplantae; phylum Streptophyta; class Magnoliopsida; order Solanales; family Solanaceae; genus Solanum; species Solanum ossicruentum. The sequence goes on from JAOTQR010083539.1 coordinate 37,661, forward strand.
GTTGCTGTTGTATTACCCTAACTTTTTCCATGGCTTGTTGTACTAGATCTGGCCCAAGCAAGGTGGTTTCACCCACTTCAAACCATCCAATTGGT
>JAOTQR010083548.1:0-37747 GCA_025774065.1 Solanum ossicruentum
TATTTGTAAACCAACAATACCACCCACAATTCCCTATCCCCCAATTCCCAAATTTTCCAACTCACATCCAAAATTAACTTAATCACTACAACACTTAAGAATTTATATCACAAGAGGTGGGAAAACTTACTTGGAGTATTTCTTCTTCCTTCCTCTTCTTCTCCAAGCTCACTTCTTCTCCAATCTCTCTAACACAAGACCAAGGGAAAGAAAATGGTCTTTCAAAGAACAAAAGGGGGTATTTATAGAAATCCTATTCCTCAATATTGCATCATAAGGGCTCCTAGTTTGCCTATTGATCAATTAGGTCCCAAACTTTCCTATTTTAATACCATTGAATACTCCCGACTCCAACTAATTTTTATCCTTAATTTAACGAGTGTACAGGGTCTAACAAAGGTAAAACAAAATAATTCATAATTCTTGAAATGTGTGCATGCATGTATTGATTAACTCTCTTCATTTTACATTTTTCTAGTGGTGGCCAATATTAGAACCCGCCTAATATTACTGACTAGATCAAGGTAGTAATGAATAGGAAAAGAGATTAATTAACAGGATTCGATTGGTGTATTCTCATCTAATCAATAGAACTAGGCCAAGTAGTGGTTGTACTGGGACTAATAGGTAAGGGTTAGTAATGCACACTATGAATATGGGCCAGGTCACATAGTAAAAGTCACCTCTCGCCTAGACCAAGGGTTTGGTGAACTTAACTTATCATCCTGCATGCTATACGCTAGAAAAGAATTAGGTTATCCGGTGATACTAAGTTATGGAATCATGGGGAACACAATATCCTTCTTTCTCTCCATATTTAAATTTCACTCCTCTGTTAGTTAGGCTTACTTTTATGTTGATTAATGCAAAAACCACCCCCTTGGGGAAGTAAGTGGTTAATCACTCAAATTATATTAATTGAACTCTCTTAAGTCTGCCTATTCACTGTGGGTTTGACCCTCACCTTGGTTAGATTCTATTTCTTGAAAACAATCGCTTGATCCTCAAAATAGAGGTGTAACTTGGGCGATATCCCCTCCATAGGACATCCCTTGGGACGTTGTCATGGGCCTTATCGAGATCAAGAATACCATATGAAGGTCCTTCTTCCTTTCTTTATATTTATCCACTAATCTCCGAACATGATGAATTATTCGGTGGTCGACCGTCCTGACATCAATCCATATTGATTCTCTGAAGTATACACTTCTTTTGTTACCCTAATCTCCACCAATATCTCCCAAACCTTCATAGTGTGGCTTAATAACTTGATACCCCAGTAATTGTTACAATTGTGAATATCACCCTTGTTCTTGTGCAATAGCATCATCATACTTCTCCTCCATTCATCGGGTATCTTAATAGTCTTCATAACAGGATTAAAAAGCCTAGATAATCACTTCATACCATTCTTGAGCATGCACATCCAAAAGTCCACTGAGATTTTATCGAGTCCTATTGCCCTCCCTTTCTTTATCCTACTAATAGCCCGTCTAATCTCCTCAGTCCTAAAACACTTGCAATAACCAAAATCGTGATGACTATTAGAGTATGCCGACATACCCAGCTCAATATCTCTATCTCCTTTTTCATTTAAGAGTTCATGAAAGTAAGCTTGTCATCTTAGCCTGATGGAAGTCTCATCCACGAAAACCTCATGCTTTTCTTCCTTGATGCACTTCACTTGGTCAAAGTCATGAGCTTCTCTCTCTCTCTCTCTCTCTCTCTCTCTCTCTCTCTCTCTCTCTCTCTCTCTCTCTCTCTTTTGTGAGCCTATATAATGTCTTGTCTTCGCGTTTATCACTTAACTCCACATACAAGCACTCAAACACTACTGTCTTAGCACCCATCACTGTCGTTTTTGCTTCTACCTTCATTGTCCTATTGATATCTTATGCATCCCTTTTCAGGTAAAATTGGTGATCAAAATGAGACAATGTTTTAGTTGTAATTTCTTCTTCTTCTTTTGATGCAGGCTCGTTGAATATTTTGAGTTCTATTAACTTCTATTCTTTATCTCCGTCCTTTACTAGACTATGGAAAACCTCATATTTTTGTCACCATTTGCAATCCACTTGCATCCTACCTTTTGTTTAAATTAATTTTTTTAAAGTAAAGATATTTATTATATTTTTCTTCAGCTCTTTGTAGAATCATGCTATTCTCAGCAAATGGATCTTCCTCAAATAATGTTTTCTTTTTTCTAGCAATTTCCACTTGGATAAGAAGTTATAATATATCCCCCATATGTTTCCCTGCTCCACAAAGTAAGGGATCTTTTTATCTTCTTTATCATCATTTTTAAATCAAGAAAATGATTAGAAGAATAATTAGAATCTCAATTCAGCCTAACCATCTCCATAAACGTACTGCTTGCAGTCTAAAATTACAGAAATCTTAAAAGTTTTTGTAAGATATGGATCTATCTTCATAAGATAGAATCATATGAGCATGATCTAACTTTGTTCCTTATTATACATAGGAGTATGATGTATGAACGAATGAATGTGACAAGACCAGATGTTTCGTTTGGGGACTAGTACTAGTTTCTGGGTACCAGTTACGTGCAGGATACCCTCCCGGGGAGTGACAACCTATCAAAAAGACTATACCTAAGGTAGAGGTATTGGTAACACTTTCCTAAAAGGTTATACCGTAAGTTGAATGGGTGGCTACTTGGCCCATCTCATGCTTGTTGGTTTAAGGTTCGAGTATATATTCCATATTGAGATTATGTTCCCTGATTATGATTAAGCATCGTGTTATTATGGCATATGACTCTTGTTGCATTGCATCCCACATACTTAGTATATTACAAATGTACAAACGCATACTCTGTGCGTATATGATACTACCGTGTAGGAACCGGAGCACCTTTCGACAATCCTCCACGTGGCTAGTTGATACTTCGGAGATAAGCTTTTGTGAGTCCTCAAGTCCAAGATCACTATCTATATGACTCTTGCTATTTGAGGCTTTATTTTGTTGAACACTTGTTATTATGAGGGTGAGCGCGAAAAGTGTCTTCGCCCCTCTCCATTCCAAGTTAGAGGTGTTGTTGGATCTTATGATATACTTATGCTATGAGTTTGACTCTTTTATGCTTTATGATTATCAAAAACTTCCATTAGTCCCACTTTTCTTATGTGTATCTCTTGTTGTTGTTTACTTTACTTCCACGACCAAGGATGTGTGATTGATTTGCTAAGAGGCTTGTTTGGGGTCCCTTCGGGTTCCCCATTCGCCGTGTCATGTCTAGGCCCTAGGCCCGGATCGTGATAGTTAACTAAAATTCAGATTTTGAAAATATAATCTTAGCATATGCAATTACTTCTTAGTTTATTTAATGTTTTTAAGGATAGAAAAATTCCACAAGTATACTCAGCATTTTAAATGTATGTGTGTTAAATTGCATAACTCCACTAACACGTTTCTTTTTATATATATCGTGACTATTTACTTTTGTACAGATTTTCTATTAAATAAAATGGCCCAATAGGTCTTTAATTAAAAAGATGTTGTTTATTTAATTTAATTTCACATTTTCACTTTTTTTTTCACTTTTTAAAAATGCATACCTATATCCAATTATACCTATATTCCATATTTCTATATATCATATGAGAGACAAAAAAAAATGCCACATGTCAATCCCTCAAAAGTTCTCAATATTTTAGATTTAACAAAAATTTAAATATTATACTTTACAAAATAGTGTCAAATGTCAGCACTTAAAAATTTCTCGATTTTCCATCTTTTAAAAAAAGTAATTAAGTTGGATTATAAATTCATATTTTGCAGAATAATGTCAATTGTCAAAACAACAAAAGATCATGATTTTTCAATTTTAACTAACAATAAGTATTACTTATAATTTTACGGTTTCAATAGTTATAGTTGTAAAAAGTGAATTAATCTTTATTTTAAGAAAACACATGTCCAACTAAATAGGGAATTTTAAAACTATCCACTATACTCCTACTTTTAAACAAATTGAAAAAAATTTAATTCAAATTTTTTCATTTAAAAAATGCATAAACTAGATAACTTCTTTTATTTTAACATTTACATGAACTAATTTTCTAAGTATCAAAGTAAATATTTCTTATTTTTTTTATTTATTTAAACTTAAATTTTATTCTAACGAATAAATAGATAACTTAGTTATTATTTTAAGTTTTAAATCTGAATGCCGAACAAACTAATAAGACAGATGGCTTAGTCATTAGTTTAAAATTTGAAAACTGGTTGCCAGAAATATAAAATAAGGAGTATGTAGGTTAAAAAATTAAAACAAATTTTATCCAACTTCTAAACGTTTCTAAAAATATGGATTCATTAATTGCTATCAATTTATTTTTTTAAATTTTAAGAATCACAATGAAATAAATATATGGAGGCCTATTAAGAAAGGGGTGATGTGCAACACTGATGGTGCTAGCAAAAGGAGCCCTAGCAAAAGCGCTTATGACTTTTGTGTTATAAATGATGAAGGCAATCTAATAAATGAAAAGACTCAAACTATGGGCTTGACCAGAAATATGGAGGCAGAGGTTGTTGGTATATAGAAAGCACTATCCTATTTCTATGAAAAAAGAATAGAGAAAGTGCAAATTCAGACAGACTCACTAGTTATCACGAGTAATCTACTTGGGGAATGAAAAGTGCCTTGGGAATTGATAGAAACAGTAGAATGCTTACTAATGATAATGCAAAAGTTGGTTGTGGAGGTATTACATTTATATCGAGAAGTCAATCAACTTGCGAATTGTATTGTGAATAAAGCATTTGAGAAACTAGATAAGCAGCAAAATCACAATTTTTTACAATTACCAAGCACAGTCAGAAAGATCCTAAATATACATAAGTTCTAGGTTCCATCATTACAAATCAGAACCAAGTCTATACTTAACCAAGGAGCATGATGATGGTCCGATGAGCCATCCAACAGATAATACACCACAAAAAGGCATTTACAAGCTTTATATCTTACTGTGGACAAGCAAAAAACAGGGAGCAGGGTAGGATCTACTTTCAGTAAAAAACGGAACACATATACACAAGTCACATGGTGAGAAAGTGTTATCAGCAGGCTGTGCAAAAATTAGCATCATTTCAACCAAAAAGTGAGTTAGATGTTATCAAAAATGTCACGACCCAAACTAGGGCCTCGACGTGACCCGGCGAATGGTGAACCCGAAAGAACCCAAATCAAGCCTCTTAGCATATCATTACACATCCTTAGACCCGGAAGCAATTAAATAACCACAAAAGAGTAGAAATAAGGGAAAAAGAGACTAAGAGAAATCTTTTATATCATAAAACATCAAGAGAGACAAACTTATAGCATCATTACATAACATGTCCAACAACACCTCTAAACATAGAACTTAGCGGGGACCGAGACAAGCAACTTGGCTCACCCTCATAATCAAAAGTATCCAACATAGGAAGAGTCAATACATAACATAAATCAAGAGAAGTATGTCCTTGGAGTTGAGGGCTGACCAACTTGCTAAGAGAGAAATCGTACTAGCTACGTGGAGGAGGAGGATGGTCAAGTAGATCTCCGGTTCCTACATGGTGACATCATGTAGTCATAGAGGATGCGTTACTAATTTTTAATTTACTAAGCATGTAGGATGCAATGCGACAAGAGATGGGAAACATAGTCAAAATGCATAAGCATAAGCAAGTGATGGTATAATATCAATATATGACATGCATGATCAATGCTTGAAGTAAAACATGCTTAGTCATAATCAATAAATGTAAACTCAATGTGGAGTATAAGTATGCTCAACCCTTACATAAATATGCTTGAGATTGGACAAGCAGTTATCCACTCATCTTATTGTATAGCTCTTTTCGAAGAGTCTTGCCGATATTCCTACTTTACGACATAGTCCTTTGGGTAGGTAGTATGAGATGCCTATTATCTTAGGATACAATCCTGTTGGTAAGAGTCATGATTGATTCTACCTTGAAGCATGGCCTCATCGGTAGAAGTCCTTAAGTACCCTTACCTTATGACATAATCTCTTCGGTAAGAAGGTGAGTGTACTTACCTTACGATATGATCTTATTGGCAAGAGAGATCCTACCTTACAGCATGTCCTTTTTGGTAGGTTTTCCCTATCTTATGATATAATTTTTAAGTAGGAACCATATTTTACCTTACGGTATGGTCTTTTTGGTAGATTATACCTACTTTACGATATAATTTTTAGGTAGGAACCATGAGTTACTCTACCTTACGATATGCCCTTTTTTGTAGATTATCCCTACTTTACGATATAATATTTTAGGTAGGGGTACCTATTAGCTCACATCAAATTCAAGTATCAATAAAGAAATCCTCATTTTCCCAAGAACATAACAAACATGAGGGCCCAATAATTCATTTGCAATGCCATAGGTTCTTTACATGATTTAAATACACATATATATTCATTTCATTACCATAAGCCAGTTGACTCATAAGCCATGCAATAGACCTTCAATAACTCAAGAACCCTAAACTAGACATTTTATCAAACACTTGGTGGGTGTGCAATGCTAGTGTAAACCATGTAATTCAAGAGTAAAATCATGTAAGAAAAATCAATGTAAATCAACTCACCATTACTTGGTACCACCCTCATGCAAGATACATTGAGATTTCTCATCAAATCTCATTATAGGTCATAGTTTCACAGCTCAAAACATGCATAGTTACAATAGACAAACAATCTCATAGTATAAGCTTAAAATAGGTAAACATATGTTTTCAATCAACATTTCATGAAAGCCTAAGATAACTTTTAATCATAGTCCATAATGAGTAATAACCATAAGAACACAACTTGGAAACATGCAATTTTCATAAAAAGGAAGATTAGGCTTCATAGGTGAAAGGTGCCCATGAATGAAACCCACTACCTTAGCTTTGGGGGTTTTCTTGATGAATATTGGAAATAGATATTTGAAACTTGAGTGAGATCCTTAGATGTGTATTGAGTTTTGGCACTTGAAATTTGAGTAAAATACTTGTCTAAGTCTTTGAAAGGGCTTTGGGAAATATCTTAAATGATATGAGGTTAAAATATGACTAAGTAAAGGTGTTTTATGTATGAGGAGGCTTAAGCCAATGACCGAAGATCCTCGGACCGAGACAACAAAACTGTGCAAAAAATTACACAGGGGCACACCTAATGCACGCTGCTCCAGAGGTGCGAACCCTTTCTGGAAAGTGCATTTTTGGAAAATTGAAATTGTGATTCATTTGCTCTAAAATATTAGGTTAGGCCCTTATCCACTCAATTTTTCCCCCTGAATAAGAATATGAAGTCGAATATTCAATATCACGCACGAATTTTGAGATATATGGAAATTATGAATCCGAATACTTTCGAGGCATATTTTCGGGCACTTTTGGGATCGTTTCAGTATCTTCCCCTTGGGAACATTCATCCTCGAATGTCAAAGAAACATAAATAACAAGAGTAATCATGAAGAAACAACCCCAACAAGAATGCAACAACATATTTAAAACACCTTTTTCAGATTCTCAACATAAGTATCAATATCATCATGAACTTGTCAACATAAACATTAATGCATGCAAATGACATAGGGGCTGAAACATAAGACATGAAATCATAGAAAGGAATTGATGTGTCATCATAAGCTTGAATAGAATGAAAGAGGTATGGATATTGCTTCTCCATGCCCGCTTCGACTCCCCAAGAGGCACTATCGACATGACAATTCTTCCAAAGGGTCTTGACGAGAACTATACCCTTATTAATCAACTTTTCTATCCTTCCATCCAATACCTCCACTGGTACCTTCTCCTAAGCCAACTTATCTTCCATAACACGCACAATTTCAAAGAGTTCTATAGCACTAGAGTCACCAATACATCCCCTCAACCTAGAAGCATGAAGAATCGGTCGAACCATCACCATGCCCATAGGCAAATCCAATTCATATGGAACCTCACCAATCCTCCTCTACACTCTATAAGGACTCACAAACCATGAACTCAATTTGTTTTCTTGTCAATCCGAAACACAGCCTCCATTGGTTGGTCTTCCAAGTGAACCCAATCATCAACACAAGCACACATGGCCTACCCTAGTATTTAATGACACTATCTCCCCCTTGGGAGAAAACCACCACTTCACCACCTTACACCAAAGGATTCAATTCTACCAAGGCGGGGTCAAGATCTAGCTTTGCCTTCAACTTCTCAATCAAAAAGATTAAGAACCATTAACCACCACTACACCATCATATTGAACCTCGTCCAACCTAACTCCCAATTTAACCAACCGATGGACCTCCCTAGTCACCTCTTTGCCACCATCATCAATATATGCTAAGATACCCATAGACACCCTATTTAGGTTGTCGACCACAATATTAGTCTTACTGGGGGCGATAATGCACATTCATATCATAACCCTTAAGGAACGTTAACCACCTTCTTGTTATCCACAATTCACACTTGTCATGTTTAGCAAACAACCTCTCATCCCCCAAGATTTACAACACTACCCCCAAATGATTCACAAGCTCTAAATATGTCACTACTCCATCACTAAAGGACACCACAAACATGCGAAGGTAGGGTTTTAAGACCCTATTCAAGAGATCCATAAACATAGCCGATGCATGCACCAAAACCACCCCAAGACCTCCAAACCTACCATGCCAAGCTCAATAAAATCACAATACAAAACATTATGCAATAAGGATACACACGAAACTTACTACCAACAAAAGGAATTATGAAAGAAATAGTGACTCCCGAAACTATCACGACATGAACAACAAAAAATCAAGAAAACCCTTAACATACTGATAGCATCATCGGACATCTCATCCCATCCTTGCCTCTTTTAAAGAGCATAGAAGCGATTATGATTTGGAGTACCCCCTTGATCAACATCATCACCTTTACCCTTGTTTTGAGCATATGGACAATTAAGAATTTTGTGGCCCATCTCATCACACCCAAAGCATACACCCGTGTTCCTCCAACATATGCCACCATATTTCCTCACACATTTTGGGCATCTAGGATGAGCCACCCCCTCACCACCTTCTTGGGGCCTTGGGTTAGGTATCCCTTCCTTCGCAACTATCTTGTTTGGAGCACTAGAGGACCCTTGCCTTAAAACCCCAAATCTTGTTGAAATTGGTCACCCTCAAATCGATCCCTCTTGGACTCCCCACTTCTATTCTTCTTAGAGGACCATTAACAATCTAGTGCTCTGATACCAAGTTTATCACGATCCAAATTAGGGCCTAGACGTGACACGGCGAATGGGGAACTCAAAAGAACCCCAATAAAGCCTCCTATCATATCATTACACATCCTTGGTCACAGAAGCAATTAAATAGCAATAAAAGAGTAGAAATAAGGACAAATGGAATAAGGGAATCTTTTATATCATAAAATATCAAGAGAGTCAACCTTATAACTTCATTAAATAACTTGTCCAACAATACCTCTGAACATAGAACTTAGCGGGGGATAAGACAACCAACTGGGATCACCCTTATAATCAAAAGTATCCAACATAGGAAGATTCAATACATAACATAAATCAAGAGAAATATGTCCTCGGAGTTGAGGGCTGGCCAACTTGCTAACAAAGAAATCGTACTAGCCACGTGGAGGAGGAGGATTGTTAAGTTGATCTCCGGTTCCTACATGGTAACATCATGTAGGCGTAGAGTATGTATTAGTATATTTTAATATACTAAGTATGTAGGATGTAGTGCAACAATAGATAGACAACATAGCTAAAATGCATAAGCATAAGCAAGTGATGGTATAATATCAATATTGCATGCATAATCAATGCTTGAGGTAAAACATGCTTACTCATAATCAAGAAATATAAACTCAATGTGGAGTATAAGTATGCTCAACCCTTTCACAAACATGCTTGAGAATGGCCAAGTAGTTACCCACTCACCTTACAGTATAGCCCTTTTCGGAGAATGTTGCTGATAGCTCTACTTTATGACATAGTCCTCTAGGTAGGTAGTATGAGATGCCTCTTACCTTATGATACAATCCTTTCGATAAGAGTCATGATTGATTCTACCTTACGGTATGGCCTCATCGGTAGAAATCCTTAAGTATCCTTACCTTATGATATAATCTCTTCAGTAAGAAGGTGGGTGTACTTACCTTACGATATGGGTGTACTTACCTTACAATATGATCTTATCGGCAAGATAGATCCTACCTTATGGAATGCCTTTCTCGGTAAGTTGTCTCTACTTTACGATATAATCTTTTAAGTCGGAGCTATGAGTCATTTTACCTTACGGTATGGGCTTTTTTGTAGATTATCCCTACCTTACGATATAATCATTTAGGTAGGAACCATGAGTTACTCTACCTCATGGTATGCTTTCTGTAGATTATCCTTACTTTACGATATAATCTTTTAGGTGGGGTTACCTATTAGCTCATCAAACCATCACATCAAGTATCAAGAAAGAACTCTTCATTTTTCCAAGAACACAACCAACATAAGAGCCCAACAATTCACTTGCAATGCCATTGGTGCTTTACATGATTTAAAAACACATATAGGCATTCCTTTCATCACCATAAGCCACTTGACTCATAAGCCATACAATAAATCTTCAATAACTCAAGAACCCTATACCAAATATTTTATCAAACACTTGGTAGGTGTACAATACTAGTGTAAAATCATACAATTCAAGAGCGAAATCATGTGAGAAAAATCAATGTAATTTAACCCACCAACACTTGGTACCACCCTCATCTAAGATACATTGAAATCCCCCATCAATTCTCATTATAGATCATAGTTTCATAACTCAAAACATGCATAGTCACAATAGAAAAATCATCTCATAGTATAAGCTTAAAATAGATAAACATGTGTTTTCAATTAACATTTCATGAAACCCCAACATTACTTTTAATCATAGTCCATAATGAGTAATACTCATAAGCAACATGACTTGGAAACATGCAATTTTCATAAAAAGGAAGATTAGGCTTCATGGATGAATCCATGAATGAAACTCCATACCTTAGCTTTGGAGGTTTTCTTGATGAAGATTGAAAATGGAGACTTGGAGCTCGAGTGAAATCCTTAAGATCCGCATTGAGTTTTGACATTTGAATTTTGAGTAAAATACTTGTCTAAGTGTTTGAGAGGGTTTTAGAAAATGTATTGAATGATATGAGGTTGAAAAATGACTAAGCATACGTGTTTTTACGTATGAGGAGGCTTAGGCCCAAGACCCAAGAGCCTTGGACAAAGACAACAAAACTATGCAAAAAATTACACAGGAGAGTGCACAAGGCGCATCGCGCCAGGGGCGCGAACTATCTCTGGAAAGTGCATTTTTGGGAAATTAAAATTGTGATTCATTTACTCTAAAATCGGAGTTAGACCCATCTCCTTCTCAATTTTTTCCTTGAACAAGAATATGAAGTCGAACTTTTGATATCATGCACGGATTGAGTTATATGCAAATTATGAATTCAAGCACTTGCGAGGCACATTTTCAGGCACTTTTTGGGATCGTTCCAAAAAAAGAGAAAACTGAGCCAGGCATGACACAAATATATACGCATTTCGATAGATACATAGAGATGTCACAATTTTTGTTACAAAGTGTGAGAGTAATAGAAGAACAAAGGAGAATTATGAAAGTAAATAAGGGGTGGTTGATGCAACTTACATGTCGAGCTTAACAGAGAAGCAAGAGAGATAGATCTTATTCACCAAGAGAATCTAGGGAGATGGCCAAGAAGGAGCATCGCAAGGTACACTGGATATCGGTAAAATTAGTACCTAGAACAACTTATGAATGAAGACATAGAAAAATGAAGCTACTTACAAGAAAATCGTGAGGATGAAGCTGAAAACGCTCAAAGTAGAAGAACCAAGTAGGAATGTCTCCACAGATTGCTGGATACATTTGGAAGTTTGATGGGCAAGAAAGGAAAGTAAAGGAATATGATAAATGAATCTAGAAACCCTACTTTGTAGGGTCAGACACGTCTTTTTTGGGCTGGGTCATCCTTGTAATGAAAGCAATGGCAACTATTTTATTATATTAATATATGGGCCTTGAGCCAAAAATTTAATTAAATAAATAATCAACTGTGTAGTAGTTATCCAAAAACTATACAATGCCCAAATCTTGCTCTATGTATAATCTCTCTCTCTCTCTCTCTATCTCTATATATATATATATATATATATATTATAAGAGAGATAATAGTGCCTACATGTGAATATTATCAAAAATAAAAAAAGAGAAAACTGTAAAAACACCAACTCTCCCTAGTACATTTTTTAATGACTTTTTTTAGTAAATATAATTTTTAAAAAAAAAACAAAGGGAAAAAAAGTCTAATTTAAAATAACCATTTTAGGCAAAAACAACTTTCTTAAATTAATTCAAATTCAGACAACTTTTAAATGACAGTGATGGTCATCCATAAATTCACATTTTACAATACAATATAACATCAATTTTTTAAAGCTCTATACATATGTAATGATTCCTAGATATTAGGAAAAAAACTAATTGTAGAGTCGACTTTTTAAGGAAATAATTCCTAAGAGTAAATCAACCTATTTTGGCATGTTTTTATAGAACAAAAATCATACTTAGTATTTATTACTCTTTTCAAAATAATTTGATTTTTGCAAAATGATAGGAGCCCATTGAAGTTGTGAGAGTTACGAAAAGCCTATAATTATTTCAACCATTGGTTTAAGATTCAGAAAATTTACATTTTTTTATGAAATTTCAAAGGTTATATGCTTTTTTTTGTGTTCATCTCTTGTTTTGTTTATTTAAAATATATATTTTTTAAAAATCTGCTGAATTTTGTTCAACAAAGAGTGATGAATGCTCAGAAAAATGAGCAATCTTAACTATAAGAATTGAAGTTTTCAGATATTTAAATTTGAACAAAGTGAAGATAACAATTTTGTAACACTTGGTAAAATTACCAAAATATTCCTAGAGGAGGGACGTGCTCATAACATGTCTTTTCATGCCCCATTTACAAATCTGAGACCGGATGTGCAATCTCCACAAAAAATCGAGTGAGAAAATGACCTCGTTCGAATTTTAGAGTAATCGGATTGAAAAATAATTTTTTGATCCGAAAGCTGAGACAGTGTCTATGCGCGTCAGGGTCGGGACGTGCCCTAAATGCGGACTTACACTTTATTTTTTAATTGTTCAATGGGACTTGGAAACACTCATTCAGAGGATTTATCGAAGAAAATACACTGGTCCACGCCCGAGGCACATCGCGAATCGATGTAAATTCCAAGGAAGATTTTCTTTTATTTTGTGAGGGATATTTCACATATTTCCCAACCCCTCTTAAGTTCAATAAACGAGAATAAGATATCTTTTACATCAAGTCAAGTCCAAAGAATCTCTAGCAACTATGTTTTCGTATGGATTAATAGAAGCATAAACTTCAAATGACCGTATCTCCTAAAGTATAATGCTTTAGGTAAACTATAAGACTTTTGAATTAGCTTTTCAATGCATCTAATTTTAGGTTAATCAGAGTTCAGAGTAAAAAGTTATGAATATTTTAGTGAAGGGGTGTCGAGCTGTCTGAAGGTCCACGATAGCTCCACGTCTCAGACCTAACGCGGACCCTTACTGGATAAGTAAATGACGTTTTTTTCTTTTTACTTTGAGGGTACTTTCATTCTAAAATTTTTGGGGTTTATTTAAGGTCCCAAAATGCATATTCTTCATAAATTTTAATCTACCCAATCCAAATCTCTTCAACTATTCATGAATCTCTAATAGAGTCTTAAATCATAATCTAGGATTTCAAGAACATGAATTTAAGAATCCCAAGAAATTATATGGTAATTATATGCTAAGTTCATATTTATTTTGAAACAATGGAAAATTAAGAAATATCAAATTATAAAAACGGTATAATAATTTAGACAAATATGTGTTTGTTCACTATTTATAGATAAATTACTGTACAAATTAATAGGTTGATTGAATTTTGAATGTGTTATGATATTGTAGTACTTGTATGCTGCTCAAGTATTTATAATCACTGTATAAAGTAATAGTTTGATTCAACTCTAGAGCCTATTTTTTCGGAAATGATGCAACTACATCCCCACTAAATACGTCAAGAAACATAATTGTACATACAATTTATTTTTTTAAAAAAAAGAATCATGTTTTTAATCAACTCAACTTTTAAATTATTTCATAATTTTATGTAATGCTTATTACTTATAACTTTATCATATATTTAGCTTCTATATGGGATATACAATTTTTTAACTATAAGTAGTTTTTTTATAATTGAAGAATAGAAATTTATAGTCCTGCTGGTTCGAAGGTCGTCAAGACAATTCAATGATTCAACTTTATCATAGATTTTATAATTTTTTGAAAATTTAATTATATCTCTATATGTTACATTAAAAGTAAATAATTAATGTAAAAGAATATAATCAATATTAAAATTTACTCATTTTTGACATTCACTTTTTAAATTTATTTTTCAATGAAAACTTTTACTATTTGAATTAAACCCCTCCCAAACCCTCATCGTATTTCCCATTTTCTCATAGAGGTGAGACATAAACAAAAAAGTTTTATTATTATTTTTATTTTTATAATGATCCTCCAGATTATTTTTTTTGTTTTCGTCTCCTTTTCATTGATTAGAGCTTTTCTATAGCGTCTTAGATCATTTATGACTTGTTGACATGATTAGCTAAGTTGCCTCGGTGTTCGTTCATATTTTGTACAATTTTTCATGTTTGAAGCTAAGACTTTTTGTAATGACCCGAAAGGTCATTTTTTGTATTTTTAGTAAAATTTCTATTTTGTCATTCATAAAAGTAGCTATGAGTCATTTTTTGTGAGTTAAAAAGTCGGATTTTGGAAACTTGTGAAAAGTTGAGATTTTACTTAAGAAATTATTTTTAAAGGCTTAAAGTGTGAATTTTTTATTTTGAGATCATCTCAAGTTTCGGATGAGAAATGCAGTTCTGTTAATTCCATCATCTCTGGAATACAGAATTTTGTCTAGGAGAACTTATGAAACTAAATTAGGAGTTTAAACGATGTTTTTGGACGAAAAGTTGAGATTTTCTGTTGAATTAGGATCACATGTTGACTCTTATCAACGTTCGGAGTTTGAAAGCTCTAGTCAAAATTTCTAGAGTTCCAGTGGTTCGGATGGTGAAACTAACATACAAATGGACTCGTTGTAATTTTTAAAGTTTTCAAGGTTATTTTGGGTATTTGAGTTTTTGACTAGTTTTAAATGAGTTTTATTGGGTTCGGAGTCAAGGAGACATCAGAATAAAATTTTGACAATTTCATTGAGTCCGGAACATTGTTTCTGGTAGAGTTACAAGTTGTATTTTTGTGTATTGGGTTCCGAATAAGCCTCGGTGGTTCATTTCGAGTTTTTAAATATAGCTGATTTCTTAAATCTAGTGCAACCTAATTTGTGCTCCACGTTCACGGGATTGGGGCCCATATTCGCGAAGGCTTAGCCTCTTTGAACTCTACATTCACAAAGCCCCTATCTGCATTCGAAGAGGCTTAATCATTCTGCATTCCGCATTCGAGGAAGCTTGTACAGTGGGTGCTATGCATTCGTAGAGTATTAAATATCCTGAAATAGATTTATTGTTTTAAATTGGCGGGTTTCTCCATCTTACACCATTTTTAATGTTCCACACTCAATTTTAAAGGGAATCTTCAAAGATTTTTAAGACAAGATCATTGGAAAACGTGATTCTAACTTAATTCGTCAACTTCCATTAATTAATTTGTGATTTCAACTTGAAATTTGGGACTTTTAATTAGAGAAATTAATATTTTTTTAGATATTGAATTTTGGTTGAAAAATGGTAATTATGAGTTTATTTTAACAACATTTTCAAAATGATTTGACCATTAGATTCTTTATCACTTGGGGAACATTTTCATGCATTAATTTTCAGATTTTTGGAACCTTTTTTGGTATGAAATATTTGAACCATTTCGCCCTTTTCAGCCGAATTGCTTGATATTAGTGTCATTGATTTGGTATTGAGATTGTGAATCTGTATTTGACATAGTTGTGACATTTTGAGTTTGAATTCGAGAGGAAAAGCTCCAGTATTTCCTTGGTTTGGCTTTTGATTGAGGTAAGTAGATTCCTAAGCCTTGTTAAGCTTACTTGAACACTGCATTTGCTTTACTTGTGACTTAAAATGATTGGGTAGTTATTGTTTGCTAAGTTTAACTTGGTGAATCGTGAGAATTTGGTTTAATTGCGAATTTCCCTTATTATAAGAAAGTGAATGCTAGAGATTGATATGTATTAACTTTTGTTTTGATATTGAGAATCCCTTTGTGTCATATGAATGTGAAATTATGGATCATGATGAGCTATTTTGTGAAAAAACATTGGAGATATTGCTGTTGAGTTTCACTTGTGGGTTAGAGAATTGACTATAAGCTTGGAATTAATCATTATGACTTGTATGTTGCGATATTTGACTTGAATTGATGTATATGTGGTAAAAGCGGGCTCTTGTATGCACTCCTCATTATTGGACTATATGTATATGTTCGTGATATACATTCTTGACTTTGCTCTACTGATGAAACATTGAAAGAAATAAGGAACTGGTCACATGTCCGTGGCAGGAAAGATTTAACAGAAATAAGGAACGGGTCACACATCCGTGGTAGGAAAACATTGAAAAAAGAGAGAATGGGCCACAAAGCCGTGGCATGCAAATATGAGACATTGAAACCTTGGGAATGGGCCTCACGAGCCAAGGTAAGCACATGGATAGATATTTCCCCATGGGTTCCGAACTGATGATATCAGAGAATATGTATCATAAGAAAAGACATGCATCACGATTACTTGACATTGCATTGATTCATTTCATATCATTCCATATCATTATATCTTGCTCTTGTCACTCGATTCAGTTATTGAGATTGGATTAGGAGATGGTCATGTCATGTGAGATATATGTTGTATAATCGAGCTATATATGTCATGACCCGACTCTAATCATGATGGCGCTTGTTAGATCCACCTACAAACAAGACAATTATTAAACCCAGGGTACCTGTCCTATATACTTAATCATAAATACACTAGAAATAATTGAATAGACCAACACAATCTAACAAGAACCAGAAAGTCAACTACACAAAGTTACAATAGTCACAAGCACGCACCCATATGCATATATAATAATAATAACCATAATATACATAACCAAGAATACATCTATGAATACAAAAAAATATGCTATACAAGGTCGATGTTTAGATACAATAGACGACCATTAAAATGAAGGAGCCTAGGGAGTGCCTAGAGTTGCTGATGCTCACCAAATGTCTCCTGAACACTTTTGAACCCCCAATAATCAGTGATAATGGCTAGTACCTGGACCTACACTAATGGAAGATGCAGAAATGTAGAGGATAAGTGTTGGTAAAAGGCACCTAGTAGATATCATTGACTAACTGAGTGAAATACTGTAAATGGATAGAATGCTCAAATAATAGAAAACTGCAGTAAATATCACAAATCAAAACTTGGCTAACAGTAAGTGTATAGCTAACATCCTCATATCCCAACAGTTACAATCTAGTGATGTATCCCATCATAATTGACGGAACATACAGCCAAAATCCAGTAATGTATCACAACCTCAGTAACAGAACACACAACTAGAATCTAGTAATATATCCAAACCCAACTGACAGAACACACAGCCAGAATCCAGTAACCTATAACAACCCTACTAATCGAACACACATACAAAATCTAGTGCTTACCACAACCCAACTGACGAACACCTTGACAGAATCTAGTAATGTATCACAACCTAACTGACCGTACACAGTGGAACCCAACTCTCAGTATCACATAGGTCGGGGTGTCAGATTGCACGTGGATGTAAGGTTCTAATATCTCTACCTGTATTCCTTCGAGCCCCTATAAACCCAGAGGACACACCTATATATAATCAGGGTGTGTATAGGTGTATAGGTCCAAGAATCTGGATCACATGAGGCCTCAAACCCTTAACAGAATATCGGCATAATAGACTCATCCACAGGAGTATAAACTAAAAACGACCCCCTTAAAATTTCAAGACTCAATCCAAACTTAAAAGCTAAAAGAGGAGTCAGGAAAGATAAATTTACACCCAGGTCTAGCAAGAATAAGCAACAATTCCAAGACTTTTAACGTACCAATCACTACATCTGGAGTTTCCTCTATTTCCCATTGAGCATGCAAAAAATAAGACCTATTATTTCTTGGGGAACAATTATGAGAAACCCTCAGTTTGACTTAATCACCCTGAGCTATTTGACCCTAACCCTTCGTGGTAGCCATGGGATAGTTAGCAATCTTGTTGCTCGGATAGCCACTAAAACAAGCACCTAAATCCTTCCAACATGAACCTGAGTGATTTTTCCCACACCTATCACACCAAGGATGTAGTGGTCTATCTCCCACCTATGCCTTAGGAGGAGCCACCCTACTATTGATAACCCTTGTATTAGAACCTTAGCCCTGTTAGAAGCAACCATATTTTGCCCTCTTGGAATCATTCTCTCTCTACTCTTTGAGATTCTCCCCTTCAATATGTTCAACATAAGTCATAAGCTTGGATACATCCATGTCCCAAATGAGCATATCCGTATAACATTCTTTCACAACCAAATTAGAGATCTCAGAAATAAACTTGTGCATTCTTACACAAGGGTCAGCCCCTAGCATAGAAGCATACTTTGAGAGCATTGTGAACTTGAGAGGATATTCCCTCACAATCATACCAACCTTCTTAAGGTTGATAAATTCTATCATTTTTTCCTCCCAAAGCTCATGAGAAAAGAAATAGTCCCAAAAGGCAAAATAAAACTCTTCCTAACTAACCCCATCATCACCAATCCTCTCCATCAACCATTTTTCCTACAACACTTGAGCCACATCCTTCACCTGATAGACAACTTATTCATCTTTCTCTTATGAAGCCACCCCATGATAGCCAACACTTTAGAGAGCTAATCAATGATGTCTTGATGTTTTTGACCTATAAAACTCCGGAGGATTCATCTAGATCAAATCGCTTACCCCAGCAGCTGGAGTGGGAGCATGAAAAGAAGGATTAACCTGCCTAGCCTTATTGGTAACTACTTTGGCAAGGATGGCAAAGGTAGTTTGGAATTTATCTTGACTAACTGACTCTACCATAGACTCTTGGTGAACTTGGTCCTTATTAACCAGGGCCTGCCTTGGTAGAGGGGATCTTCTTGGAAGTATCTTTTGAAGGCATCAAAGACATCTTCTGAGTCAGGAAGTCTTAAGGCATGGTCCAAAGAACAACATAATACATGAAGAAGTGAGATAATAGAACTGTGGGCCTCACCCATCTACTCCCACTCATAAACTATCGTGCACTTCACACCCATGAATAGTATTCTAATTGATGCGGCATATTGGACTACAAGGATCATCTATAAACCTAATGCTCTAATATCAAGCTTTTCACGACCTGATCTTGGGGCGTAGGAGTGACATCGCAAATGGGAACCCAAGAGTCCCCAAATAAAGCTTTTCATGCTATGGGGATGTCATAGGGAACCCTAGTGCTCTAATATCAAGCTTTTCATTAGTTTGAAAGCATGTAATAAAGCAATAAATATAGTTCTAGCAGATAGAAAATCATGTTTCATACTATGGGGATGTCATCGGGATAGGGATTAGTATGATCTACATAACACATAACAAATAAGAGCTACGGGGTGGATAAGTATGACTCACACTATAGAGTTAGAAGGGACTTAGGACTTTCCATATTTCCACATCTCATCACAATCAAATCATCATATCATCAACATTCAATAGATAGCCATAATCATAATCTCCATAAACACATGACAAGATATAGCACGTATCCAAACACGAGTATACATGTTGTCCAACAATGCCTCTATGCTATAAAATAGGACGGGGGCCAAGACATATCCCAGGCTCACCTTCAATATAAAAACATAAGCATAAATAACATAATAGGTTGATGGAAGGTGTCTCGTCCTTGGATGATAGGACTCATCACAACAACTCTCACAACCCAAGCTAACCGTCAAGAGATGGATAAAGAAAGTCTCTGATCCCTATATAGTTAGATCCTATAGGTAAAGAGTACACGTTAGTACGTTTGAATGTACTAAGTATACGAGCATGCAATGCATATAAACTCATTAAATCTTCATTCAATGTTAAATGACAAGGGTACATAATAGAAAGAATTATATACACAAGAAAGAGTAGTATATCAATATGACATGAAATACATGATGCATGAAATTCCATTATACTTAAGCATAGTGGGAATGCGAACTTAACCAATATCTCAAACCCATGTGAGCTATTACATGAATTTGCCTGATGAAAGCCTCCCATTAGATGAGAGTAGACTACTTGCCAATGGTAGACAACACCATACATTTCGACCTGAGCATTTTGGTATGATGTCATCTTCCTTACAACCTAGTCATTTCAAAAGGATTTCACAATCATATCATAACCATCCCTTAAATGGGCATAAACATATACCTTTGCTGGAAAATAGTTATGGGACTTGGATACTGGACCCTTGGAGATAGCCTCCTCCTATAAGCCTGCTCGATTCGAAGTGATCATCCAACAAGAATACATATACGTATATGTACATTTAAAAAATGCATAAGTCATTTAAAATCATTTCAATGCTTACTTAGGCTTAAAAGCCAACATTCTTCATAATCATGCACACTTGGGCTAAAAAGCCAAATCAAACTTCATATCATACTTTCATGCATATGAATAAATCATTCACACTTATACATATTGGTGTGAACACCCAAAGTTGCTCAAAGAGCTATATCATAGACATTATGTGATCACTTTTCATGTCACAACCATACTTTCATCAAAATCATATTCATGAACATAATTGGGTCTTAACCCACATCATAATCTTTATGAAAACCAGTGCTCATGTATGCATATGCCATGATTGATGAGAGACTAGCATGGGCAATAGAGATTTATATTTAAACTAATAATATAATATAAAATCCAAGTAAATCCATGAAGAAATTTATATTTAATTACACTTGATGTTACCCATGCCTAAATCAACATTTGATGTGAACATGCATATTCAAACCTTCATAGTATGAATTCAATTAACCATATTAAGGCTAAAATTACTTTACAAACATCAATTATACATGGCCAATATCTCTATTGAATCAAATAAACAATAACTTAAAAGATCCATATTCAAAGTAAGCTTGAAGTTCATAAATCAAAGACTATAAAGTCTTTGGGCTCTTCATTGTTTAAAGGGACCATGAATCAATCCCACATACCTTAGATAATTATGAAGAATAAAGAAGAAATTGATTGGAGAAGATGTCACGACCCAAGCCTACAGCCTAGACGTGTCATGGAGAATAGGGAACCTGAAGGGACACTAAACAAGCCTATTAACTTGTCATTACATATCATTAGTCATTAAAGAGCAAGAATAGGGGCAAACGGGCTAAGGGAAAAGCTTGCACAATATCATAGTCAAGAGACAAGAGTCAAAATCATATCATAGAGACATAATATGTTCAACAACCACCTCTAATACATAGATAAGAGCGGGGGCGAAGACAAATCAATCGGGCTCACCCTCATAGTCAAATAGAACATAAAGAAGAGTGTATCAATACATAAAAAGAGAGCGTACACTATGGTACGTGAAGTGGATGACTCACCAACTAGCTTGAGTAGCACCGAAATAGCCACGTGGAAGAGGATGATCAACTTGGGCTCCTGTTCCAACATGGTGATATCATCATGTAGGCAAGAGTATGCTTCAGTATGTTTGAATGTATTAAATATGTAGGATATAATACATCAATCAATAGGCATCATAAACAAAATGCATAATATTAAGCAATAGGCATAATATAGGAATATGACATGTATGATCAATGCTTAAGTAAATCATGCTCATATAAGATACCATATGTGTAGAAGAGACCAAGATAGCTACTCAAGATAGACACCAATTGGTGGTTGTGTGGTACAAACCCCTTACATGGTTGATGATAATCATATATTATCAACACGATGGTGAAGTACAAACCTCTCATATGCTTGATGAGTACAAACCCCCACCATGATTACCCGGGCTCTTATCCCCCTGAATCGGGTATGGTCTAATACAACACTTTATATAGAGTATATCATATGCATAAGCTCATTTCATCATTGTATATGCATTCATATAATATCTCATACTTTGGACCTTCAACTCCTCAAGAAATCACATCCGGACATTTTATCAAATACTTAGAGGGTGTGTAATGCTAGTATAAACCCATAAAATATAGAGATGAAATCATGCAAGAAAATCTATTGTAAAACCTTCAATAAACACTTTGCAACACCCATAAGAAACACACATCAAAACCCCTTCTTAAATCTTACAATATATATCAATGATTTATAGCTCAAAATATAGCAAAACAGTCAACTTTAGATAGCTTTTACATAGTGTGCAGTGCGTTTCATAATAAGAAAGACCCATTTGTAATCAACTTTAAATCATGCAATTTTAGTAAAGGGAGGCTTGGGTTATGGGTAAAAGTAACCCATAAAACAAACCCAGATACCTTAGCTTAGATATGAACTTGGTGAAGATTAGAGATGGAGATTTGAAGCTTGAAGAAGAACCTTGAAGGAGAACCTTAGCTTGGGATGAGTTGGGGACTTGAGTTTAAGGAGTGAAAATATGACTAAGTGATTGAGTGAGTATTAGGAGATGTTTAGGATGAAAGAGGGTGAAATAAAGCTAAGTATAGGAAAAAACACATTTGAGAACACTTAGGCCCATGATTTAGAAGTCTTGGATCGAACTAAAAAATACAGTCCCCAAAATGTACAAAGGCGCGTCGCCTCCTCTGGAAATTGCACTTTTGAAATTTCATAATTGCTAATCTTTCAGTCTTAAATAAGATTATACCCTTTCCCACCTAATTTTACACCCTAAACATGAATATGAAGTAGGATTTTTGAAATAGCAAATAGATTTTGAGATATATGGAATTAAAAATTTTGGGCATTCTGAGATATATTTTCGGGCAGTTTTTGGGGTTGTTTCAATATCTCCCCCTTGGGAACATTCGACCCCGAAAGTAAAAGAGATATACAAGAGAAGAATGATCATAAGCAATCCAGCCCCAACTAAAATGCAATATTATATTTAAAACACCATTTTCAAAATCTCAACAGAAGTGTAAAATTATCATAAACTTGCAAACTTAAACATGAATGCATGTGGAAATATAGGCTCAATCATAAGACTTGAATCACATAGGAAACTTATAATTGGTACCTTATGCTTGAGTAGAGTGGAAAAAATACGGATACCACTTTTTCATGTCCGCTGCGGCACCCCAAGTGTCACTTTTGATTTGTTGGTTTCTCCAAAGGACCTTAACTAATACCACCTCCTTGTTCCTCAATCTGTTCACTTGAATATACACAATCTGAACCAGAACCTCCTCATAGGTCATGCTATCTTCACCAATACCCATATAAAGAGGAATAATAGTTTTAGGATCACCAATACATTTCCTCAACATAGAGACATGGAACATCGGATGAACAAAATTCATTTCACTAGGCAAATTCAATTGATAAGCTACCATACCAACCCTCTTCAAGACCTCATAAGGACCAACAAATCTTGGACTCAACTTCCCCTTTTAACTAATGTGGACCACACCTTTCACCGGAGAAACTTTCAATTAAACCCAACCATCCACTTTGAATTCAAGGTCTCTTCTTTTCATATCGACATATGATTTTTGATGACTTTGGCCTGTCTTCAATCTTTCCCTAATCATCCTAACCTTCTCAAGAGCCTCCATGACAAATAAAGCCACCTTTCCTACCTTAAACCAACCAACTGGCGATTTATAATGTCTCCCATAAAGAGCCTCAAAATGAGCCAAATTCAGTCAACGGAAGATGGTCATCCCGACTACCCCTCAACTCCAATGCACAAGCTCTTAGCATATACTCATGTATTTGAATTGTTTTTTCGGCTTGGCCATCCATTTGGGGGTGGAAGGCATACCAAGACAAACTTCTGTACTAAGATCCCTTTGAAAGGACCTCCAAAAGTGTGAAGTGAATTTTGAACCAAGATACGATATGACAGAGAAAGGAACCCCATGCAACCTTACTAACTCATGGATGTACGACCTTGCATACTTTTCAACCCCATAGGTGGTCTTAATTGGTAGAAAGTATGTTGATTTCGTTATCCTATGAACTACCACCCAAGTGGAATTAAAACCTTACCTAGTCTTGGGCAAACCAACCACAAAATCCATATTAATCACCTGCTACTTCCAAGTAGGAATCTCTGTGTCTTGGGTTAGGCCACCAGACCTTTGATGTTCGACTTTGACTTGTTGACGACTATGGCAATCGAAAATGAATTTGGCAATGTCTCGCTTCATGCCTCTCCACGAATACATATATCTCAAGTCTCTATACAATTTGGTGGGATCGGGATGGATAGAATAAGAAGAATTGTGGTCTTCATCAAGAATTTTCTCCCTCAAACCATCAAAATAAGGCACACACAACCTACCTTGGTACCTAAGGGCCCCATCTTTCCCTTGGGAGAAAACCTCTACTTTGCCCTCTTTCACGAAGGCCTTTTATTCAAGCAAAGAGGAGTCAAGATCTTGTTTTGCTATCACCTTATCAACCAATGAAGACTTAGACCCATCAACAACAACGACACCATCATCACCAATCTCTTCCAACCTAACCCCAAATCTAGCCTATTGATGCACCTCCCTAGCCACCTCCTTACCACCGTCAACATGGGCTAAGCTACCCATAGACACCCTACTCAAGGCATCCGTCACTACATTTGCCTTACCCGGATAACAATGCACACTCATATCATAATCTTTGAGAAGTTCTAGCCACCTTGTTTATCTCAAGTAGAGATCCTTCTGAGTGAAGATATATCGGAGGCTCTTATGATCGGTGAAGTCATCAACATACGCCTCATACAAATAATGATGTCAAATCTTTAATGAAAATAGCACGAAAACCAATTCAAGATCATGAGTAGGGTAATTCATTTCAATAACATTGAGTTTCCTAGAAACATAGGCTATGACCTTACCATTTTGCATTAGCACACAACCAAAACCAACTCTAGATGCATCACAATACACAACAAAACCCTCAAGCCCATCTGGTAGTAACAATATAGGAGCGGACACAATCCTGTCCTTTAATTTTTGGAAACTTCTCTCACATTAATTGGTCTACACAAATTTAGCCTTCTTTTGAGTCAATTTATTCATAGGGGAAGCAATGGAGGAGAACCCATTCACAAACCTTCTATAATAACCCGCTAGGCCCAATAAGCTCCTAATATTCGATAGGATCAATAGTCTAGGCCAATTTCTAATCACATCACTTTTCTTAGGATCCACTTTTATACCATCCCTCGACACCACATGACCCAAGAATGCAACCTCTTTCAACCAAAATTCACACTTATCATATTTGGCATACAATTTCTTCTCCCATAATCTTTGCAACACTACCCTCGAATGACCTATATGCTCCTCCTTACTATGTGAATAGATCAATATATCATAAATGAAAACCACTACAGAGGAATCAAGGTAAGGTTTGAAGACCCTATTCATTAGGTCCATGAAGATGGCCAGTGTATTGGTCAACCCAAACGGTATCATAACAAACTCATAATGCCCATATCTAGTTTAGAAGGCCGTCTTGGGAATATCACACTCCCTCACTCTCACTTGATGATACCCGGACTGAAAATCAATCTTAGAGAAGAAGCTAGCCCCTTGCAATTGGTCAAATAATTATCAATCCTTGGAAGAGGATACTATTCTTGATGGAGACCCTATTAAGTTGTCGGTAGTCAATGCACATTCTAAGTGAGCTATCCGTATTTTTCATAGACAACATAGGAGCACCCCAAAGTGATTGCCTAGGCTTAATAAATCCCTTATCCAACAAATCTTTCAATTGTTTTTTTAACTCCTTTAACTCCATCGGGGCCATACGATAAGGGGGAATGGAGATAGGTTGAGTATTGGGAAGGAGATCTATGAAAATATCTCTCTTTTTCGGGTAAGACACTGGAAAGGTTACTTGGGAAGCCATCAAGAAACTCGTTTATAATTAAAATCAACTCAATGGAAGGGACTTTAGACTCCACATCGTAACCCTCACAAGATGATACAAACACCCCCATAGAAATCAACTCGTTGACTTTAATGTATGAAATAAATCTACCCTTGACCACCATATCTTGATTTTCCTGCTCAAGGACAGGTTCATTAGGAAATTAAAACATGACCCTATCAGTTCTACAATCATTAGAAGCATAGTAGACATGCAACCAATCCATCCCAAGTATGACATCAAAATCTACCATGTCTAATTCAACAAGACAAGGCAACAACTTATGAAAAATGCAAATAGCGCAACTTCCATAAACTTTCCTAGAAACAATAGTGGCACCAATAGGAGAAGACACTTCATATGAATCATGCAAAACCTAAGGGTCAACATGAAACTTTTTAGCAACAAAATGGTTAACAAAGTAAAGAAGCACCCGGATCAATCAAAATATATACATCAAAGTCAAAGATTTTCAACATACCGGTAACAACATTAGGGAACTCACCAACCCCTTGCCTTCCATATAGTGCATAAAACTGGTTGTGCCATGCGGCACCACCTAGAGGACCACGTTTACCTAACGGGACCGCATTTGCTCCCTGACCCTTACAATGGTTTCTTGGACCATCTATCTTTTTGTGACCAAGCTTCCCACATTCATAGCATGTATTTGAATCCTTTAAAAATGGGCCTCCTTGGTGCCTTCAACATTTTGTGTGCACATCATAGGAGCCACCCTACCAACACCTTAAGGCCTAGGGAAGTCATTGGCAAACCTCCTATTAGTAGCATAAGAAGGCCCTTGGCCTTGACAAAATTTAGCACCCTTTTTAGAATTTACCCTCAAATCGGGCCCTCATGGCCTCAAGCCCCCTTCTCTTCCTCAATTTCTCCTCCTCCATTTCCTCAGCATAGATCATCAACCGAGACAAGTGCATGTCACTAATTAGCATGACAGAGACATTCTTCATTTACCAAGTCAGAGATCCCCATCACGAACTTATTCTTCCTAGATCTAGGATTGGCCACCAAATGAGGAGCATACTTTGAAAGTTGATTAAACTTGAGGACATACTCCCTTACATTCATACCTTGTTTTAAGTTCATAAACTCTACCAACTTTGCTTCCCTAAGCTCAAGAGGGAAAAACCGATTAAGGAAAGCCAATTTGAACTCCTACCATAGAACCACATAACCAATTCCCTTTTCACCCTTCCATTGATCATACCATACTTGGGCTATACCTTTGAGTTGGTACACTGCCAACTCCGTCTTTTCATTCGGCCCAACACTTATGATATTCAAGATTTGGCATACCTCATAATGAACTCTTGTGGATCATCCACCTTTCACCCATAAAATACTAGAGGATTCATTCTCATGAAGTCTCTTACAATAACTCTTGAGGTAGCAGCATGAGAGGCTTAGGCCCCTTGATTGACTTGGTTGGCTACAACTTGGGAAAGCATAGTGAGAGCATCCCAGAGCTCACCATTGGTAGGTTGCTCCTCGAGAGTTTGGGCTCTTCTTTGTCTAGTGTTTGGAATGATGTAGCATAGCATATAATAATCATTAGCGGGAAAAACTCATTGCAAGTCTATAGCACGATGTAGAACATAAAGAAGGGAAAGATCTCCTAAAACATCTCATAGACTTCTATTCATAGTGATGGCGCACTTCACAACAATGAATAGGACTTTAATCGACGTGGTGTGTTGGACTCTAAGGATCTATCAACCAAGTACTATGATACTAATTTTTTCATGACCCAAGCGTAGGGCCTAGATGTGACACGATGAATGGGGAACCCGAAGGAACCCCAAACAAGCCTCTTAACTTGTCATTACACATCATTATTTGTAGAAGCATATATAAACATTAAAGAGAAAAAATTAGGGTCAAAGGGGCTAAGGGAAAAGCTTGTGCAATATCATATTCAAGAGACAAGAGTTAAACTCATATCATAGAAACATAACATATCCAGTAATCACCTCTACTACATAGATAAGAGCAGGGGTCAAGACAAAGCAATCGAGCTCACCCTCATAGTCAAATAGAATATAAAGAAGAATGTCTCAATAAATAATAAGAGAGCATAGACTAAGGTCCCCGAAGTGGAGGACTCACCAACTAGCTTGAGTAGCACCGAACTAACCGTGTGGAGGAGGGTGATTAACTTGGGATCCAGTTCCTACAAGGTGATATCATGTAGGCAAGAGTATGCATTAGTACGTTTGAGTTTACTAAGTATGTAGGATGCAATGCAACAATAGATAGGCATCATAATCAAAATGCAAAATATTAAGCAATAGGCATAACATAGCAATATGACATGTATGATCAATTCTTAAGTAACTCATGCTCATATAGGATATCATATGTATAGAAGAGAACAAGCTAGCTATTCAAGGTACAATCCCATTCGTGGTTGTGTGGAACAAACCTCTCACATGGTTGATGAGTACAAACCCCCACTATGGTTACCGGGCTCTTATCCCCCCAGATTGGGCATGGTCTAATACAACACTTTATATAGATTGTATCATATACTTAAGCTTATTTCATCATCATATAGTCATTCATATCATATCACATGCTTTGGACCTTCAACTCCTCAAGAAACCACATTTGGACATTTTATCAAACACTTAGAGGGTGTGTAATGCTAGTATAAAACCATGAAATATAGAGATGAAATCATGCAAGAAAATCTAGTGTAAAAACCTTACAACACTCTCAAGAAACATACATCAAAACCCCTCCTCAAACCATACAATAGATAAAAGATTTATAACTCAAAACATAGCAAAATAGTCACAACTTTACATAGCTTTTGCATAGTGTGTAGTGAATTTCATAATAAGAATGACCCATTTATAAATAAACTTTAAATAATGCAATTTGAGTAAAAGGAGGTTTGGGTATCATGGGTGAAAGGAATCCATGAATGAAACCCACATACATTAGCTTAGAGATAAACTTGGTGAAGATTGGAGATGGAGACTTGCAGCTTGAAGAAGAACCTTAGCTTGGGATGAGGTTTTGGGACTTGAGTTTGGGGAGTGAAAATATGACTAAGTGTTTGAGTGAGTATTGGGAAATGTTTAGGATGATATGACAGTGAAATAAGGCTAAGTATAAGTAAAAACACGTTTGGGAACATAGGCCCAAGACTTAGAAGCCTTGGACCGAACTAAAAAACAATACCCAAAATGTATAGAGGCACGTAGCAGAGAGACATGAAAATTTCTCTGGAAATCGCACTTTTGGAATTTCATAATTGCTAATCTTTTGCTCTTAAATCAGGGTTAGACCTTTTTCACCTGATTTTAACCCACCGAACATGACTATGATGTTGGATTTTTGAATTAGCAAATGGATTCTGAGATATATGGAATATAAAATTCTGGGTGTTCCGTGGCACATTTTCGGGCACTTTTTCAGGTCATTTCAGAAGAAGACCCTTCCTTTGAGCTCCAAGCTAAATCTCCAGTGACACACTTGAAAGGAGTTGTTTAGAAGAGAGAGTCTGGATATTCAAAGTGTATTGAATGATTATGAATAGGAATAGAGGATTGTAGGTCTTTTCAGGGGTTTAGGATAGGTTAGAAATTTCAAATGACCCTTTAAAATCACCATAATTACGAGAAAGCCACTAATGAAACGAGCTTCAAAAAGTGTCCAGTAGTCCTGTAGAAGAGTTCAACGGCTTGTGTAGATGTACATAGACCATGCAGTGGTCTGTGGTAAGCCTCTTGGCCAATATTTCAGACAAGGTAGCTTCCAACTAAAGGCATATGGTCTGTGCAAACTCTTACGGCCCGTACAAGTGATGCAAGTTTCATGACGGCAATTTTATATCTTGAATCACATTTGAGGATGAGGTCTACATAAAACACCTCACCA
The DNA here is from genome assembly GCA_025774065.1 of Solanum ossicruentum. Classification (NCBI taxonomy): domain Eukaryota; kingdom Viridiplantae; phylum Streptophyta; class Magnoliopsida; order Solanales; family Solanaceae; genus Solanum; species Solanum ossicruentum. The sequence continues at coordinate 30,248 of JAOTQR010083548.1, forward strand.
TGGCTCGTGGTGAGTTCCACGACCACATCACCGATCATGGTGGCGTGCACGAACCGTTCAAGGGCATGTGGTGATTTCCTTAGCAAAATTCTTGGTTGGAAGTTAGGGGCACCTTCCAAGGTCCCTTCTATGGCCAATGGTGATGACCACGACTCGTGGGAGGTTCCCTAGGGGGCTGCCAATACTTAAATCCCTTCTTGTGCCACACAAAGCCATACACAAGCATTCCCATGAGTCACACACCTCTGGAAACTTATTATAAGCATTGATAAAGTCTTAAAAAATTTAGGTTCTTACATTATCTTCCCTTTGGGAACATTTTCCCTCGAATGAGAATTAGATTAGCTAGAAAGGCTTGACTTGAACGTGGAACATTTAATATGGGAACACAATGCATAATTAATTTCTTGAAAATCATAAAATCATTAAAACTCATTTCAAAACATCCTTTAAATCATTTTCGTGCTCATCTATGCTTGTCATATCATGAAATACAAGAGCAAAAGAATTAGGACCATATAGAATAGAAGGAACCTAAAACTTAAGCTTGAGTAGATTGGAAAATATGGGGATATAGCTTCATCTTTTTTGTTCCCACCTCCCATGTAGTGCTCTCTACATGTTTATTCCTCAAAACCACTTTAACCAAAGTCATACATATATTGCAAAGTTGCTTTACTAGCCTATCTAAGATCTCAACCGAAACTTCCTTAGAGGACAAGTGCACCTCAACTTCAACACCTTTCAAAGGAACAATTGATTTAGGATCACCAATCAATTTGCTCAACATAGACACATAGAAAATCAAGTGAATCAAGTCCATCTTGCAATACTAGTCCAATTCAAATGAAACATGATATGGCTTTTCATATTAGCGTCAATTTTTAAAAGTGTTTGAATCTTATATTAGAGGGCGATATGTATGTTTATCGCTGAAGATGATCGACTATAAATACATTTTAAGTGAAATGGAGGAGATCAATGCTTATAGGACTTAGAAAGCTAGTAGGTGAGTCACCTACTTTCTTAGCTTAAATTCTCTAGCTAAACGGAGACGAAGCTTGACGTCGAATTTGTCCAATTCCGATAATGAATAAAGTCTGTATTAAGAGTGAAACTTTAGCCCGTGTTTTACCACCCTAAATAGACAATACTTACAGCCCAAGTTGAATAATAAAAGGACCCAAATACATCACAATCCACTTGGCTAACTGGGCCCAAACTAAGTGAAGAGGAATTAGAAAAATAGGCAGCCAACTCATCAACTTTGACACCTATTTAGGCCCAAGTGTGAGAGCCAAGCTGCTGTATCACTAGCTTCTTAATATGTATTAATATTTGGTCAAATGTTCAAGAGAAATTTGTCCAAAGAGACCCTTTAAAAAGGGCTCAAACCAGCCCCTTAAGTCATTTTACTTGAAATAATTTTTTAGCTTTCCTAAAGACTTTTGTTTTCTCTTTGCTTCACTTTACAAGGCAGCCAATACTACCCACTAGGGTTCTTGAAGAAAATCTGAATCTTGAAGGCTAAGGTAAGTGGAAATATCTAGGTATTGGTTATACTTATCTCATGATAAACAAGAAATATATGCTATTTATGCTCGCTGAAATTGTTGGACAACATGTGTTCCAAAAGTTGTTGTACATTTTTCTTGTTTATTTGGAAGCTTCTCTCTTTTTGGTTGGATTTATTATGAAGGGATGCTACTTTTATTAATGAGTATTGGTTCTATAATGATGTATAAAGGCTGCTACACCATTTTTACAGTTTGAGAAAGTGAGTTCCTGTGTGATATTGTAATTGTGCTCGTAATAGGAACTTGTGGGTTGATTGATTGAGGACTATGGTCTCATGTCCTCTACCTATATTGAGGACTATTTTGAACTTTTTAGGACTGGTTTTATGTGTATATATGGTGGGGAAAGTTTGGTTAAAGTTGGAACATGTTTGAAATTGTCGACGTCAAAATGTAGAGAAGGGATGTAATGATATGCCACCCATTTGTATGTTGTATAGAATTGTTATGTTTTGTGCCTTGTGAGCTTTTGTAGGATTATTATGGCACTAAAACACACTACACATGATATATATATGTGAATATGCATTAGAAAATTTGATTAGGGGTGGAAAGGTTGAAAGAGTACACTCGGGTTTATAATTGTACACTTGCAGCCAATATGTTGTATTTTATGAGATTGGGTTGCCAAGATGTATCTATTGGCTGCTAATGCTAATTTTGTCATCTAATATATTGTAGATAAATATTTGGAGGAAGGGAAGATTATCTCGAGGTAATAGCGAGGTCATATAGCGACGTATGTAAGGCTACTTGAGTTCATATTATTTGGCGTTAAATATAGATCCATCCTTGGCACATAAAGGCACTTACGAACTCCAACACAACTATTAACTGTGTCTCCACTCATTTACATGTTCACATGCTCCCACAGATAGTCACTTTCAAATCTACATATACGTGGTTACCAAGTTACATGGGTTCTTGTTGTTAAATAAAGTTCAAGAGTTGTTTCATCTCATACCCATTTCATTATTTGTGTAACGTACTCTTTTCATAGTGATCTTGTCTTGTATTATTATCTACATGTCACATACTACATCTACAGTCCTAAAACTCCAATATTGTGACCACCAAAAGAATCATCTCAATGGTAATTGAAAGGTAAAGTATATTGTTAATTAATGTGTGTAACCCAAGGGGTGGAAGAATAACCTAGCCAGGGTCGATTCTATCACGAGGGGTAGCCCAAAGTGTTAAAGGAAAAGCCTAGCCAGGGCCAATCCCAATATAGATTTACCACTGATCATCTTGTCATTTGTATTACTTGCTGTGTACAGATTATACAATAAAGGTAAAGTAATAAAAAGGACATAAAGTATATGATCCCACGGTATAACTAAGGGTGGTCTCTTATCCTACACCAGCGCATAGTTTCATTTCATTTGTTACTTCGTATACAGTGTTTCCCGCCTTACATATTTAGTACATTATCTCATACTGACATCCCATACAGGGACCTGCATTGCATGCTGTAGGTACAGGTGTCAGTAGATCTCCCAGTCGGAGTACAGGATATCCAACTGCTGTTACCAAGCTCCAGGTTGCTTCGGAGTTTTGTGTCTAGATCTTATATTTTTGTGTTGTATAGTCAGCTGAGGCGGGGCCTGTCCCAACTCTTATCAGATACTTTTCCTTATATAGAGGCTTTGTAGACTATGTCAATTAATGTGTGGTCATGTCTTATGCTTTATACACCCTGGCCCCAGCGGCCTAGCTATATACATTTCCTTTTAGCTTATTACCACTGTTTATTTTCTTAAAGGTATGTCAAACATAGAAATCCCTTATAATATATATAGAAAGCGCATAGATATAGGTTCGGTCTCCCGAGCCTTATCGGCAACAAATGTCAGTACGCCCTAATGGGACTCTGGGCGTGACAAAAGTGGTATCAGAGCGGGACGTCCTAAGGAGTCTACAAAGCCATGTCTATGTAGAGTCTTGTTTATAAATGTGTTGTGCACCACATTTATAAGTAGGAGGCTACATGACATTTAGGAGTTGTTACTTTCTTTTCATTCTTTAGATCATGCCATAGAGCTAAGTGTAATAGGTGGATTGTGTCTAACCCCTAAATTATTTTGTACATGAAGTATACCAGAAACCAGGAAGAACAAAGGTAATGGGAACAGAGTAGAAGTGGTGGTTGGTATACCCAGTCAAATGAGACGATGAAATGAGTCTCAAGATGAGTCTCTGTCAAAGAAATCTCCAACCCTCCAGCTCCTGATGAACCCGAAAATAGTGAAATTCCTCCAGAACTACCTATCGATTCTATAGTGTAGGATCTGAGAAATGCAGTCTAACTATTGACTCATATAGTTGCTGGCCAAGGTCAAAGGCAGGAAGGTTCAGTTATAGGTGTAGGTGGTGCGAATAGGGCAGCTAGCACGAGCATACGTGATTTTCTTAATTTGGACCCTCTATCCTTCACTAGGTTAGATCCTAAAGAAGACCCCCAAGACTTTATTGATCAGATTCAACACACTTTAGATGTTATGCATGTGAGTGATACTGTAACACACCACATTTTAACATGTACTAATTCTATGTAAATGTATCATGTTATGATTTGGTCAAATTAGAGTCAATTCTTGGAAGTGCTTGAATGTCATGTTAATGGGTGATATGTGATTCTAAATGCTTAAGAGGGTTGATGGTATATATGTATTGGTATTAAATTGAGGATATATCAGCCCTAAACTAAGTAAATAATTGAGGTTATTCTATGACTTAATAATTTAGTAGGAAAATCACCTACTTATAATTGATAGCCAATCGGAGACAAGGCTCGATACCGAATTTGTTCAAGTTCGATTATGAATAAATTCCTTGTTAAGGTTGTAACTTTGGGCCATATTTTAGTATCATAAATGGACCTTATTTTCAGTCCAAGAAGAGTTTAAAAACGTCCTAAGTACTCTATAAACAACTTGGTCATTTGGACCCAAAACCAACTAAGAACAAAGATGGAAACTAGTAGCATAGGTCCATCATATTTGAGACCCAATTGAGCCCAATTTTGGAGGATAAGATGCTGAAATAATAGACTATTGATGGGTGTTATTATCAAGTCAAAAGTAGAAGACAAAGTTGGCCAATTTGATCTTTAAAAACGTGCTAAGTGCAGCACTAAACCATTCCATTAGGAAATAAAGTTTCATCTTTCTTAAAGTCATTTGTCCTTTCTATAATTGACTTCACCAAGCTGCAAACTCAATTGTATAAGGCTTTTTAAGGGAGTCCAGAACCTTTAAGGCAAATATAAGTAATTATAGTTATGTATTAAGTATGATTTCTTCATGAAAAATAAGAAGTATGTGAATCTGGAAATCTGCTGGAAATTCTGGACAGCTTGTGTCTAGAAAATTATTGCACACTTGCCTTTTATTTTGGTGACTTCTATATGGTTTTTGGACTTATTATGAAGAGACTTTGATGTTATTAACATGGTTGAAGTTATAGATGTTGCTAATATGGTATCTTCATGTAAAACAAGAAGTACATGCTATTATGTTAAGCTGGAAATTCTGGACAGCATGTGTCCGAAATATTGTTGTGAACGTTTCTTGTTGCTCAAGAGGATTTTCTTCTAATTTGTTGGATGAAATATGAAGTAAGACTAATATTCTAACAATATGTAGGTTTTTGATCATGTAATTAAGTTGCTTCACCACTTTTACAGTCCACAAAGATGAGTTGTTGTACAACATCGTAACTTCACTTTTTGAAGAATCTTGAGAGCTGAAAATTGTAATATGTTTGCCCACGACCTTAATCTATTTTGGGACTATTTTTGGAATATATTAAGACTGTTTTTATGTAGTAAAAGTATTGGAAATAATTTAGGAAAAGTTAAAACAAGTTTGGGATTGTTGGCGTCGAAATGTGGTGAAAGGATGTAACGTTATGCCGCTTGTTTGTATGTTTGTGAAGAATTATTGTTGTTGTGCCTTGTGGGCTGTTTTAGGACTATTAAGGATCTGAATATAAGATTTATATGACACATACATAAGAATGGTTGTTAGAAAATACGTTTATAAGTGAAAAGGTTGAAGAAAAGTCTTTGCGTCAATAGTTGAAAGCTTACTGTCCGGGTGATCGTTTTTATGATATTGGACTGGCTAGAAGTATTGGGTTGCTGCTAATACTAGTCTTATTGCTTAATATACTGTAGCTAAGTATTTTAGGGAAACCACAAGCACTCTAAGTTAGTATCAAGGTCATACAACGAGGTATGTAAGGCTACTTGATTTTTGTATCATTTGGCATGAAATATAGATTCCTTGGTAAGTAAAGGCATTTATCGACTTCTACATGTCAAGAAGCCCTATGTCCACTCTTCCACATATTCATATGCTCTTATATATATAATTATCTTCAAAGTTACATACATATATGGATACTAAGTACATGAGTTCTTGTTGTTAAATAAAGTTCATGAGTTGCTTCAATTCATACGTATTCCATTATCGATGTAACATACTCTCTTCATTTCCATATTGTATTGTATGATTATTTACATGTCACATGTTATGTATACAACCTTATAGTTCCAATGTTATGACCGCCAGAAAGAATAATCTCAAAGGTATATAAAGATAAAGTATACAGTTTTGATTGGTGGTAGCCCAAAGGGGTGGAAGTAACACCTAGCAAATATCATGGGTGGTAGCCCGAGGGGGTTAAGGAATAACCTAGTAAAGGGACGATCCCGATATCCCGAGGGGTGGAAGAATCACCTAGCCAGGGAAACATCTTATTACGGGGGGTAGCCAGAGGGGGTTAAGGAATAACCTAGCAAAGGGACGAACCCGATGCAGTTCACCACTGATCAATTGGTCATTTATAGTACATGATGTGCACAGATGATACAGTAAAGGTAAAGTGATATAAAGGACATAAAGTACTCAATCCCAAAGCATAACTAAAGGTGGTCTCTTATTCTACACTAGTACATGGTCTCATTTGAGTTGTTATTTCATACACAGTATTGCTGTCTTACATATTCAGTACATTATCTCGTACTGAGGCCCTTCCGGGGGACCTGCATTTCATGCTGCAGGTATAGGTGCTAATAGATCTCTCCAGTAGAGTACGGAACATTTAGCTGTAGTTACCGAGCTCCAAGTTGCTTCGGAGCTTTGTGTGTGTTTAGAGCTTTTCTATTTGCATTATCCAGTTAATTCAGACGAGGCCTATCCCAAACATATGTAGATACTTTCCCTTCTTAGAGGCTTTGTAGACAGTGCAAACTAATGTGTGGTCATGTCTCGTATTTTAGATACCATGGCCCCAACGGCCTAGCTATACGCATCTCCTTTTAACTTGTTAAACCATTCATCTCCTCAGAAGCATGCCAAACATAGATATTACTTATTATATGTATGCAAAATGTATAGATATAGATTGGTTCTCCTGAGCCTTATCAGCAACGGGTGCCAGTCCGCCCTAACCGGACTTTGGGGCATGACAGAAGTGGTATCAGAGTGGGTCATCCTAGGGAGTCTACAAAGTCGTGTCAGTGTAGAGTCTTGTTTATCGATGTGTTGTGCACCACATTTATAAGGCGGAGGGTACATGGCATTTAGGAGTTGTTACTTTCCTTTCATTCTTTAGATCATGCCATAGAGCTAGATGAATTATGTCTAACCCCTAAAATTGTTTTGTATAGCGAGCAAGTATGCCAGAAACTGGGAAGAACAAGGGTAAAGGAAAGGCAGTAGAAGTGGGGGCTAGTTCACCTAATCATATGAGACAACGAAATGAGGATCAAGATGAGTCCATGTCACGTGCATCTTTAACCACTTCAGCTCCTTATGAACCCAGGAATAGTGAAATTACCACAGAACCACCTATTGATGCTACAGTGCAGGATTTGAGAAATGCGGTTCAACTACTGACTCGTATAGTTGCTGGC